>CM049877.1:3303430-3408430 GCA_027474115.1 Schizopygopsis malacanthus
AAAAACACTTCAGAAACAGAAGGAATAGTTCGTGCAAAAATAAACATGCTGAAAATGTACTCGGCCTCGGGCCATCCAAGATGTAGAAGAGTTTGTGCAGTGAATGGGTGCCGTCAGAATGAGAGTTCAAACAGCTGATAAAAACATCACAATAATCCATTTTAAAATGTCTAAATTATGGATTTGTTTCTTACAAACACGCAGCTTTTGGCTTAAAAATTAATTAACTGATTGACTGGAGTGATGTGGATTACTTGTGGATGATTGTGATGTTTTTATCAGCTGTTTGGACTCTCATTCTGACGGCACCCATTCACTGCAGAGCATCCATTGGTGATCAAGTGATGCAATGCTACATTTCTCCAAATCTGTTATGCTGAAGAAACAAATTCATCTACATCTTGGAAGGCCTGAGGGTGAGAAAATATTCAGCTAATTTTCATTTTTGGGTGAACTATCCCTTTAAGGATATAGATACATACAAATCATGACAGACATTTTATTATTAGCTAAAGAGAGTCCTGTAAAGCTCTCATGCATATTATAACTCTCTGATAATTAAATCAGATTCCCATTAATTGTGTGTATTATTTGAACATACTTTTCTGTACAGCAGTGTTCATCACTGGTCTGTCTGCAAGCTGTAAAAAACAAGCTCTTTTCAACCGTTTCCATGTTTACATATCTAATTATACTGCAGATACAGGTTTAATTATACAGATAAATCGTTTTTTGTGTGTCTGCTCCGTGAGGTCTCTAGTGTCCCCTTGTTGGACACAAACACAGATCCACACATCACGGAGAGCACATGGTGTGTGTAATGTGACCAGCTCGGTGTGGGTTAGCATGTGTGCCACGCTGTCCTGCGGGACTGAGAGACGCATCTGCAGTCGAAGACCAGAGCTGACCTACAAACACAGCATGACAGCGGAAATGGTATTAGACAGAATCATAAACTAAATAAAAGTACATTTTAAATGATTACATTTAAGTAAAATTATTATATGAATGACGGATTGTGTTCACTTTGCTTTTGATCAAATGTTATTGGGATATTGCAGAACAAATACCACTGTGGAAATAGCATGTAAAATATAATAAAAAAATAAAAATATATGAATATAATATGTTGCAATATATTGTCTTTCCCCCACTAACTTGGTAGCAATGTAATATATCAGCCAATCAGTGATATTTTAGTATTATTGAAATACTATTGAAGTTTTTATTAACATGTTCAGCTAATTTTTATATAAAAATGTCCCATTTTGTATTTAATTAAGGAATTTTAGTAAGAAGAAATTAGCAGAAATAAAATAAGTTGTATATAAGTTGTAAATATATGTATCTGTTTATTTCAGTTAATGTTTATTTTATTTAAAGAAAACATGTTTTGGTTTTAATTAACACTAAAACAATCTAAGTTATAGGCCTTAATAAAACAAAGATGACTTTATTACAAGAAAATAATTTTTCATCTTTCTTCAAAATGTCATGTTCAACTCAATGTGTTACTTGAGCTCTTACTCTGTGATATTTACTAACAATTTTGAGTTAAAATAGTTTCTACACCATTTTCCCCTCAGTTTATAATAACTACAGTAACCAGCTATGAAATATAGTTCATAATGTTTACAGTTTGTAATTTAATATAGAAATCAACTGACCAGATTTTGTTTTATGAAAACTGTTTTGCTTATTTGCCATGATGAACCCTTGATAAATGGCTTTTCAGACATGCTCTGCTGCTTAGTACCATGAACTCATTAGTTAACTCATAATTAAAACAGATTACACATGCATATAGATAAAGTCATCATCACACGCCGGCATGCTTTGGCTTTAGGGGCTTGTGTGCGGTTCCTCAGAGATTTTCTTACACAAATTGACCTCGTGAACGGCATTGTTTGTTTGGTTTACCTCGTGAACTTGCCTTTTGTTATTTTCTGGTCTTAATTTAGACTCCTCTAGTTGCCAAACAGTTCATTTGCAGTCACAGGTGTTTGTGTATATCAGCTATTTTCATGAACGTGTCAAACATGGCTCATCCAATCAGATTACAGAGTCTATTTGAAGTCCATTTTACCATAAAGGTTAGCCTGTGTGTGGTAGAATTAGGCCTTATCTCTTAATACACTCATTACGACCTTATCATTGGTTTAGTGCTAATTAAAACACAGTGTAAAGTGACAGCTAATGAGGAACCAGATGCAATGTTCACTACAATCTGTTAGCACATGAGCATTCTTGAGTTAACACTCATGCACTAAATCCGCTATCCGCTAAAATAACGCGCAGACAGGTAATTTCTATGTAGTATACTTGTTCCTGTTTGCAGTAGCATGCTGTAGTACAGCTGTACTGGGCAGCGCTGGTAAAACCTCCTTCACTGATCTGCTCCCCGCTATGCTCTGCTCACATGCGCTGATAATATAGCTTTGCCAGGGTTTTTATATTTGTATACGTTCACTTGATGTTTCTTTACACAGAATCGTCATTTCTGTTCATTTGCCACTGATTTATGCAATCTGAGCATTAACTCATAGTACGCGATCATATCTCTGTATGAATGGATGACAGAGATGCTCGTTTTCCTTTACCCCACACACACACACACACACACACACACACACACACACACACACACACACACACACACACACACACACACACACACACACACACACACACACACACACACACACACACACACACACACTCACACACACTCACTCACACACACACACACACACACACACACACACACACACACACACACACACACACACACACACACACTCTGAAGCACGCGTGACGCTCACGGTGATTTCAGCATCTGCCGTCTCAATGAGGACATAAACACACGAGCATCATCTCCAGAACTGCTCTGAGAGTCACTTCATGAGCGTTTCACCGTTTCATTTCAGTAAAACTAGCGTCATATCATATACACACAGAAATCTAAAGGTATAATTTAAAGGTATTTTTTACATTTCACTACTGATTATATTCTGTATAATTGAGTATGTGACGAATAAAAAAAACCTTGTATTAATAAATAACCAAAAAAAACATTGGGTGAGAGAAAATAAAACGTCACTTTATAATTGTCATTTTCTTCAGTCATATAATTACTATAACACCTAAAATACGTTGCGTGTAAAAAGTGTTTGCTTCAGCCATTTGAAGGGTGGGTAAAGAATTACTTGTTCATGTTAAGAGATCTGTCTTATTTTCTCTTGTATATTTAGTATTGCTCTTTAATAAAGAAAGAGTACTTCTGGATGGAATTTGATGGAATCGATGGAATTTTCGGTAGAATACTCGATCACTAAAATATTAGACATCTACAGCCCTACACTACAGTCACATACTTTCATATTTACACATGAACATTCATATAAACAGTCTCTCTCGTACAGATCAACACCAAAGCATCTGTCCCATTTTCACCGAACACCGGCCAGCCTTCAGTTCTCAACAGTCTTTAATTAAAGCCAGCATGTGTTACTCAGATGCTCCTCTGTAAATATCCACCGGCTGGTTTAAATGGCACTTTTCACTGCGTCCATTCACTGACTATCATTAATCAAACCAGCACTTCCTCTCCAAATCCACATAGACCCAGACTACACTGCATGTTTTATTGCATTTATTTATTTTGGACATATATATGAACAATATACATTTGTATCATCAGCATCCAAAACCATTTTTAATAGACACTTTACAAATATCATTTATGTACAGTACAAACAACGTGGGGCCTAGCACCTAACCTTGCAGAACACCACAAGTAACTTTCATTAAATCTGATTTAACATTGATTAATTGTACAAATTGATATGTCATCAAAGTAACTTTCTATCGAAGCAAAAGCTTTCCCTCTTATACCTCTCCAGTTTCATCATTAATAATCCATAATCAATAGTGTAAAAAGCTTCTTTTTTAATCTAGGAACACACAGTATATTCATTATTATCCATTAAAGAAGAAACCTCTTCTAACAGTTTCATCACAGCCATCGACCTGTTTATTATAAAACCATACTGATTATACACTCAATCATTTGTGTTTGTCTATAAAATGATCAAGCCTGCGCACAAATATTTTCTCTAAACTTTTTGAGAACTGGGAAAGAAGAGAAATTGGTCTATAGATGCAGATCTCCACTTTTAAAGAATAGGAATAATTTTAGCTGTTTTCATATTTCTTGGGAATATTCCTGTTAAAAAGGACTGATTACAAATGTGTGTACATGGTTTTACTATAAATTCTATAATATGTTTTTATTAATGACATGTCATTATCATTACAGTGTAATATTTATTCTTACAGTTATTAACAATGTCAAGTATTTCCTTTTCGTCAACTCCCCTTATAAATATTGAATAATTATTCCTGTAAATATTAATTTCTTCTATCCTATCCCCAGTTCTCTGCTCCACGATCACTTTTGATAAATTTGCTAAATCCCAATATTTATAAAAAACGAATTCAATTCATTGACAATGTCATTCATTTTATGTATACTTAATTTATCATCATTAACAAAATAATTTGGGTAATCTAATTTTCCAGTATTCTTTTTAATTATACTATTAAGTACTTTCCATGTTGTTTGTAAGTTGTTCTTATGCTTGTCCAGTAACATATTTTAATAGTTATTTTTTACTAAATCTTATAATACTTGTTAATTCATTTGTATATATCTTATATCTATTTTCCACTTGTATAGTTCTAGTTGCTATACATTTCCTGTATAATGCATTTTTCTTTTTACATGCTTTCTCTATTCCTTTAGTAATCCGCTGTTTATCCTCATTTATTCCTTCTTTACAGTCCTCTTAAACAAATGTTTTTCATATTTTTCAATTAATCTGAACAAAAAAGCATCATAAGCAATATTAGGATTCAATTAAAGATTATTTGTGTAGCGCTTTTTACAATAAAATCGTTGCAAAGCAGCTTTACAGGAAATTAAGTCTCTACAACAGATGTATATATTGTAGAAACTTAATATAATGAACTTATGGTAAAATGTGGTTAATTCTGTATATTGTCTGAGGGGTTGTCTTCCTCTCTTCTCAGGTGTTCGGTCATCTCAGATCATTTAAGGGTTGGATCCAGACTGAAGCTTGTGTAATTATGGGATGTTAATCCAGAAACAGAGATACAAATAGAGAACATAATTAGCGTAGCTGTTGTTCTATCCAAGCAAAGATTATCTGTTCAACCCAAGCTAAAGCAGGACAATCAGCAATAATGAGTAATATTAATACATCTTACAATAACGGTTTCTATGTGAATATATTGTAAAATGTCATTTATACCCTTGATCAAAGCTGTATTTTCAGCATCATTACTCCAGTCTTCAGTGTCAGAAATCAGTCTAATATGCTGATTTGCTGCTCAAGAAACATTTATGATTATTATCAATGTCAAGAAAAGTTGTGGTGCTTCATGTTTGGGGGGAAACTAGGGTATATGATATATAATTTTTTTTAAATATAATTTTTTTAACATTATAATTGTCCTATCAGCTTTGATCAATTTCATGCGTCTTTGCTGAATAAAAGTATTATTATTACATATTTATTTTACATATTACATTATTATTACATATTACATACTTTCCCCACATGTTTAAATTGTAGTGTATGCCATTTTCCATAAAATATAAGCAACTTTTTTTTAAATTGATAATAATAAGAAATGATTTTTGAGCAGCAAATCAGCATATTTCTGAAGGATCATGTGAAGACTGGAGTAATGATGCATTGATGCATGTATTCAAATAGAAAACAGTTATTTTTTAATTGTACAAATATTTTACAATATTACTTGATTGTATTTTTGATCAAATAAATGCAGAGGAGAAGAGACTTCTTTCATAAACAATAACAAATACTACATTATTCCAAACTTTTGCCACCAGTGATTACCATGATGATTCCTTTATATGTTGACTGTACTTTGGAGGACCATACAAACAGTATTATGCTGAGGTTTATGGGTATTGTGGACTGTGGGCGTCTCTCTTGTATTTTGGGGCAGTAACTATTGTGTGTTTTGGCACGGGACCGACTCAGTTCTCCCCTCCGCTGGAGACGGATGTGTTACACGCTCAGGCCTGACATCACTGTAGGTGTTATTAAGATGGATGAAGAGATGAGCAAATGCAATCGGATGTGTTTTAATAGCACAACCCCGAAGCTCTAAACACTTTTGAAATCCTGAGACGCAGTCTCTTGTTAGAGGTGTTTGCTAAGGCAGCACTGCTGTTATTATTGCTCAGAGATTTGAAAAGTCGCCAAGTACATTTATGCATTTAGCAGACGCTTTTATCCAAAGCAACTTACAAAAGAGGAACAAAAGCAATTTGTCAAAGAGCAAACAATATTTGTAATATTCAGAGGCAGGTTTATTAGAGAACTAGATTGAGCAAGTAACAAATACTATATATAAATCATGTATTCTCTCTTATTTTACATTAATTGTAATCTCTGTAAAAAATTATAAATATTTCAAATGTGTATTAAATATAAAATATGCGTAGTATTTATCATATTATGGATATGTTATGTTGAGTTTTTCCCCTGTATGTGTTGGCTATGTTCCATTTTTACCTCTTTCCATTTATATTTCCTTTTGCTTTTTCCCATTAATCAGTTTTTCTTCCTGTCCTAGACGCACACACACACGCACACACACACACACACACACACGCACACGCACACGCACATGCACACGCACACACGCACACGCACACGCACACACATGTTGGGTTTCCATGTTTTATGGGGACTTTCCATAGACGTAATGGTTTTTATACTGTACAAACTGTATATTCTATCCCCTTACACTGCCCCTATCCCTAAACCTAACCATCACAGGAGACATTCTGCAATTTTACATTTTCAAAAAACATCACTTAGTCTGATTTATAAGCTGGTTTCCTCATGGGGACCAAAAAATGTCCCCACACGGACAAGGATTTTGGATATTGCCATCGTTGTGGGGACATTTTGTCCCCATAACGTAGGGTATACCTGAACCACGCACACACACACACACACACACACACACACACACACCTCTGCTGAGGCATGCAGCATGCATGAAAGAGGATTTCCTGAAGACCAAAGAGGGCCATTACCCAGGGGTCATTAGGCCTCAAGTAGAGCATGTCAGCGCTGTAACTCTATTTGTGTGTGTGTGTTCATAACATGTGTGTGTCGCACGTTTTCATGTAGCTGCATGTGAGTTCAGAAATGACTGTAGACTTAATTTATCCAACACAAATACTTTATTTTAAAATTTCAACATTAAATTTTTTTAAATCACAAAATACTATTTGGTATATTATTTTAGACTTAATTTGTTTGTATTATTCAGTGATTCTTCTATTCAGTTTTAGCTGGACAGTCTTCGGTTGTCATCTTATATAAAAACAGCATTGCGTTTGTTTTATTCTTGACATTTAAGAAGGTCTATAGCATGATCACCCCCCTTAAAGAACATTTAGCCCCTGCTGGCTCCCGCCGGTTCAAATGCTCGAGAAACAGCATTAAAAGCATGCATATTTGTATTGCTCATGCCATATTCAGAGTAAAATGTCTTTTACAGTCACATGTCATCGTGGGAGTTAAAAACAGGAAGGAAAGAAATCTTCCAAATGCACAAATCTTATTATAATAGAAATGAAATTTGTGAAATTGCATTTTTTCCAGTCGAACACATTTAAAAGCATTATTCAGATGGGACTGCTTTTCCCTACGGACGTACATTTGTGTTTCACAGACAAACTTTGTCATTTCGATAACTTATTCTGCTTCACTCATCTGGGATGGATTGAGATATTACATACAGTATGGTCTTTGTACTCTTCATTTCTTAAGTTGAAATGAGAAGGGCTCCACACAGAGACTAATGTTTCTTCAAATGTTTTGCTTTGTTCTTTGCTGCCATCTTGATGCACATTAGTGAGTGTCCGTAACACCCACATCAAGAATATAAACCAGAGATCCCAGTCCCGTCTGAATCAGTGCATGACAGACGCTCTGTGTTCATAACTGTAAGTCAAGAGAGCTCATCCAGTCCAAATAGAGAGAAAAATGTCTTCAAGACATGCTGCTAGTGGACTTCCTCCAGCTCTAATGAATCTGACTGATGAAACATCACTGCCTTACGCCATCTCAGAGGCTTGGCTGTGTGTGTGTGTGTGTATGTGTGCGTGTGTGTCTGTGTCTCTGTGTGTGTCTGTGTGTGTGTGTGTGTGTGTGTCTGTGTCTTTGTGTGTGTCTTTGTGTGTGTGTGTGTGTGTGTCTGTGTGTGTGTGTCTGTGTGTGTGTGTGTGCGTGTGTGTGCGTGTGTGTGTCTGTGTGTGTGTGACTCATCATCAGTTTAAGACACTGGCATTTGAGCATAAAACTCCCAGCATGCCCTGCAGCTGGTGGGAAAGTTGCAGACTGAGGATGACACAGTTATCTTCTGTCAGCCGCTGATGAATCTTTATTATGAATCAGATGATGCTCATGACAGTTTATTGACTTGCCATTAGGTGTATGAATTCAGTTTGTTTATTTAGCTTGCATATATTTAAAATACTAATGTATCAGAAAGCCACATTTTTTTAATGCCAGGGGGTTTCAAACAATTGGAAATATGAAGTGATTTAGAGAGAAAAAAAGCTTTAGTGTTACAGAATTTAAGATTATCACAATTTAATTTTGTTTTAAGATGAAAATGGTTGGAAATCATGACATGATTTAATATATAAAATGGTAAATATTGTGTGTGTGTTCAAGTTATGTACTGGTAAATATTATTTATCATAACAAAATAAATATTTATGTATATGTGCATTATTATAATACTACTTAATTATAAGAAATTATTATATTATTTTATATTATAGTTATTGGCTTAATTGTTCAACAAGTGTTATTTATAATAAATGGAGAATGAGTAAATACATATTTTAAATAAATACATATTGATTGATGTGGTTTAGTTATCTTTTAACTAATGTAATTGTTAAACAAGTCTTCTTTTAAGTATGTATTTTAATTATATGGATGCTTTCTTTTAAAAAAAAATCTATAATGTATAATAAAATGGTAAAATAAATAAAAATCAATCCATCAATCAATCCTCATATTTGGGGTGGATTGTCTTCCCCACTGAGTTCCCTGTTTCACTAAATACATCAGATCATGGGGTAAAATGGGTTCTGTGTTTGTTTTCATGTAGATTGTAAGTGTGAAATACTATAATACGAGCTATTATCATAGGTCCTTGGTCTTTCCCCGGCTTGTACATCAGTAAACCTGACTCTGTGTGGTGTAGTAAAGCGGTGGTAAACACAGACCAGCACTGAGGGTCTGTGCACTCTGTTGTCCAGGTCATTTTTCGTAAGCTAAACATACCGCTGCACGGCCAGAGAGGAGAAATGGATAAAGAGAGCAGAAGATAAGACAAGCGCGAGCCCGTGTGTGGACGGGTTATTTTAGTATTACTGAGAGAAAGCTTTGTGCCCTCTTCCTATCTTAGAGACAGGAGCCATACGCTATGATTAATTTCTCTCCAAGCATGTCCTACTTGTGTGTCATGCATGCGATTCTGGATCCAGGTATGTGAGCTTCCCCCTCGGCTCTGCCTTCAGCACCTGGGATTAACGCTTCACGGTTCTGCCTCTTTTGCCGGACCAGTATCTGATGGCTCCTGACAGACTCTTTCACCACTCACGGCTCTCAGCCCGGCGGGGATCGATGGTGTCTGAGGCCATTCGTCGGTGTGTTTTACTCTCAGACGTCGTTCAGGTGCTCCAGTATGCTGTGTCTCGTTGAGGAGCGATTGTCGTCTTTCTGCCTCCTGTAGGAAAGAAGAATCCCAAATGTGATCTCCTTAACATCTCAATTGTTTTTATTAGTCAGCATTCAGATTAAACGGAGACTGAAATCAACATGAAATCATACTGATTGTATTTATGTTCCTGGTCACAATCTTTCATAAATTATAATAGTAACTTGTTCCGTCTCTGGAACAAATTTCTGTTTTGGATGATGTCACCAAGGCCACGCAAGCTGTTGACTAATGTTAATCTGATTGATGTTCTTATCATAAATGTTCTAATTCTTATGATACAATTTTATATAAAATAAAAATATAGTTTTTTCAGAAAGTAAAGAGTTTGAATGCTGTTTAACACGGCTGCATGATTAATTGAAATAAAACATAAAATAATAATAATAATGTTGTTGTTGGTCATACTGATACAGTATATAATTACAAAATGTTCTGTCCAAATCATGTAGCCCTACAAACAAGCACAGCAAACCTAGAGCTTAAAAAAATATTAAATCATCATGAAAATCTCTGTAGTAGATTTTTCCCCAAATCATGCAGTGAACAATCCCAGTATTGTCAGATCTAGATGTTAAACTATCTCGACTGTCTCAAAACTATGCTCAGATTTAGCAAGATACCAAAGTCTGACAATTAAAGATCTCAATTCTTCTAAGATCAAATCATGTGAGTGTGAATTATGCTATACGCATTCATTTTATACAGTAGCACTATAGTCACTGTGTCATACCAGCACCTGGATCATGGCAGGGACAAACACACATTTTTTCAGAAAATCTAAAATCTTGTATCTATTTTTCTTTCTCCAGGCATTTAAGGAGAAACATCTGAGAAAGCTGATCCTTAAACGAAAGTGAACTCCATAAAGATCATCCTCCGAGCGATGAAATGTTCCTCTAGGGTTTTCACTTTCTCTCCGTCTCTTCCTCGACACAATGTAAGACTCTGTTCGGGAGAATGCCAAACACACTCCATTGGTCTCCTCTATGCTCAGTTAAGCTGCTTGTGTGTCAGGCGCGTCTGCAGAGGAAGAGGGATCACTGCCTACGTCTCATTTGCAGTGTTGGCCACTTCCCAGGAATCAATACTTTTCTGATGGTTGGCTGGATTCGGGAAAGGAGGCGGCGGGGTCTCCTCATTACGCTTTCACTAAGGGACCGATGCTTAATGTGTCTAGCCTGAAGGAGGCCTGCTCAACCCATTTACTCTGGTAAAAATAACATCTACACTCATAATTATACTGAGATTCAGTGGCAGTGTAAATTAAATAGAGATCTTTCACATTTAAGAGATCCTTTCACATAAATGTGAGGGTTGGGAAAAATAAAATGGATTTCCTTAAACACTATATGGTACAAATGGTAATGCACAGCACATTGTCACGTTCAGTGGCATATTCATCATTTATTCAGTATTGATTTCATTTACATAAAGTATGATGGCGCTATCATGTTTTTGACACAGTACCACTATAATAATACATTTTATTTTATATATATTTTTTTGTTTTACTTTTTACATTTTATATTTTAAACTTTTAAAAGTATTTTTATTTAATTTAAATGGAATTATTTGATTTAATTTTACACTTCAAATTAATTGTATTATTTAATTTATTTAATTTAAATGTAATTTAAATAATCGTACTAGCTAATAATTGCACAATAATTGCACTACTTTAAATAAATGCTCTAGCAATTATTTATTTATTTAAATAATTGTATTTTAATTTTATATTTGTTTTATTTTGTATTTTATTTTACACTAGATTTTTTATTTAATGTATTTTATATTTTTGCTTTGTTTTATTTAATTTTTTATTAGAAAGAATGACATTTATTTAATTATTAATCAGATTATTTAATTTAAATAAATGTAATTTAAATAATCCCACTAGCTAATAATTGCACAATAATTGCACTATATTTAAATAATTGCACTAGCAATTATTTATTTATTTAAATATTAAAATTGTATATTTGTTTTATTTCACATAAAAAAAAGAATGAATAAAATTAATTTAATTATTAATCTGATTATTTAATTATTTTCTTTTATTAGTTGTGTTTTGGTTGATTAATTGTTAAATCAAGGTCAGTGTTTATTTAAACGTGAAGGTGAATTTACATGAGTGATTAATACAATACGCAGCTTTCTACCACTTTAGGTCATTCCCAGTACATCTCTCTCTCCTTAAATGCCACATGTTCTCTTGAATCTCTCTGCATTTTTATTCAGTCTCTCTCTCCAGTCTGTCTTTGCTTCTCCTTCCCTCTCTCCGTTCCAGGAAAACAGAAACTCTGATACACTGGGCTCTAAAGAAAGATGGCATCACCATGTATTAGACAATCTAAAAATGAATGGCCAAACACCTCAGGTTTACATGTCAGCATGAACGCATTCATATATCCAGCCAATCAGTTCTTCTCAGCTCGGTGTGAAACTGGCCTCATGAAAGCATTTAATGACTACAGAATTAGTATTCATCAAATACACCCTAAAGACCAAAATGTTCTGTCATAATATCTGATCCATATCTGTGATCTCAAATCGTACTGTAACAAATTAGGTGTTCAAAAAATCATTAGACTTTGTATTTGCACTTGACATTTACATAGACATTTATGAATCATTTTTAGTTATAGTGTTTATCATAAATACATATTTGTAGTATGATGCTTGACCCCCCCCCCCCCCCCCCTTCATTTTTTTGTTCTTAATTATTTATGGTAAGATGTAAAATTGTAATAATATATTAATCAGAATTAATAAATTATTTGCTTATTATTATATTTACATCCACATTTTATAACTCCTTTGTATTTAGTGTATACCATAAATAAATGAATAAATATAAGTATGATAATAAGTATGAGCAATAATAATAATGCTTTATTTAGCCTTTTTTTGGTCTCTAATTACAATTACTTAAACTAAGGTGTAAAATGATCATTTATACATATATGCACATATTCTAAGTTCACTGTAATTGGCCACCATTAAATTCGAAAATATATAAGCTAAATCAAACATCATTATTACGATTGCTTATATTTTAATATAAAATGTATTTTATTTTATTTATTTATAATATACATTTTTAATAAAGATTTGTTCCTAAAGCTGTGCATATGCAAGCATAGTACTGTCTGTACAACCATTTAATATTAATATAGTGTATCCTTTAAATTACTAATACAATCAGTAAAACATTTTAATCCCTAATCTAAACTCAAATACATATCAAGAATATGATAAAAATGTAACAGACATACAAATGCACCGTGACATTTAGTTGCAATTCTCTAGAGATCTTAAATTGTCATGGTCAGTCTCTTCAGAGTCCACTACCGCTTTCAAAATGGACAAAAGAGGTTTACTTTGTTTGAATCCTTCGAACGTGTAAATGATTACAAACACAGCAGGAGCAGAAACTGAATGGAAAGGAACTTAACAGATGCTGGAAACCTAAATCATGATGCAATGATCCATCATGCACACACACGGGAAGTACGGACACACTGAGTGTGTGTGTGTGTGTGTGTGCGTGCGTGTGTGCGTGCGGCTGTGCGTGTGTGTGTGTGTGTGTGTGTGTGTGTGTGTGTGTGTGTGTGTGTGTGTGTGCGTGCGTGTGCGTGCGTCTGTGCGTGCGTGTGTGTGTGTGTGTGTGTGTGTGTGCGTGTGCGTGTGTAAGAGTGAGAGAGAGAGAGAGGGTGACACTGTGTTTCGTCTGCTCTGATCAATACTGAGTCAAGGGCACCTGAGACACCGTGTTTGAGGAAGAGGCACTGTGTCGTTGTCCCTTTCTGATCGGATCGTGAGATAACATCCTCGTGACGCAGCGGCCCTGAAGGACATCTGTATTTCACGCTCTAACTATTACAGACAACAAGAGAATAACCAACTCATGAATTAGGGAATTCCCACAAGATGGAATGAATTCAGGCTTTCTGCTCATTGAGCACAGAACAGTGTTTGTGTATGTTCACTTTTTTGGTCTATCTGAGCATTGATTAAATGAATGTAAATGTCATTGGATTATATAACACAGTATTGAATGCTCTTCACTGACTTCACTGTTCTTCATTTTTGTTCATTTCACTGTTCTTCATCACTGTTCTTCATTTTCTTATGATCAACTGGTGTTTTTTAAGCCAGTTTCTCACAAACATAAAAATAAATCAATTATATATATATATTATTTTATCATCTGAAGCCTAACAAACTTTGCTTTATGAAAAGCTGTGTATACGCTGTTTTAATTGTAATTTTAGCTTCAAGCACTTGAATTTCAGTTCAATAGTACATCTCTCAAAGTGCACTATTACAATGTGAAACCACGATATCATGATGTTGTGACATGAATATCACAATATGAACTGACATCGATTCTCTATCAACACGATTTTGGCCGATACCTCAAAACATGCCGTTATATGATTATGATTTGATTTAATACAGCAGGTAAAATAAGTATTGAACACGTCACCATTTTTCTCAGTAAATATATTTCTAAAGGTGCTGTTGACTTGAATTTTTCACCAGATGTCGATAACAACCCAAATAATTCATACATACAAAGAAAACAAAACAAATAAGTTCAGAAATGAAGTTGTGTGTAATAAAATGGAATGACTCCGGGGAAAAGTATTGAACACATGAAGAAAGGGAGCTGGAAAGCCAAGACACCTGATCAAATCTATCAGTAATTACAAAGCAATCCTGCCACTTGTCAGTGGAAATGAATATTAGCTGCTCCAGTCCCAACACCTACAGTACCAGGATGATGAAGATGAAACAAGGACAATGATCCCGAACACAGCCAAGGAAACTCTCAGGCCATGTCCACACTAATACGTTTACGTTTGAAAACACATTTTTCTCTATGTTTTGGCCTTCCGTCCACACTCATATGCCGTTTTTGTCAAGCTAAACGGAGGTTTTAGAAAACTCTCTCCAAAGAGGATAAATGTGAAAACGCTGTTTTCGTGTTGTAGTGTGGACTGTGAAAACGGAGGCTTATAAAAACGATGATGCATGTTTAGTCATGTGACGCATATCGTACCAATAGACAACTATGTGTATACTGGTAATTGTACCTGTTATGTGCTATTCACGTTCACACTATTGCTAAAGATATTTACTTTATTCACTCTTCATATTACAGTCCTAAAGAGATGACAGAAAATGTACTCACAATTGCTGTCCTGCGGCACAACATGAGGGCAGCTGCTTTTTAGATCCAACATGATTGAGTGCGGCATGGACGCATCAGTGAATGATGAGATATTTCCGTAAAAATAAAGATCCTGTCAGAAGAATTGCATGCAAACTTATTATGTCTGTTCCATCTGTATCATCTCAGTGAGCTTTTATGAGGTTTTACACATGCACAGTAAGCAAATGTAACGTTTTCTGACGTTTCAGTGTGGATGATAAACGCTTGAAAACGCTAATGTGGATGAAGAGCGTTTTAAAACAAAAACTCTTTCAAATGTATCCGGATTAATGTAGACCTAGCCTTAATTGGTTTCAGAGAAAGAAAATAAAGCCAATCACCTGACTTAAATCCAATAGAAACTAAGAAATAAAGATCAGAGTTCATAAGAGGCCCATAGAACCTTCAATATTTGAAGACTGTTTGGAGGAATGGGTCAAAATCACACCTGAGCAATGCATGCGACTAGTTTCTCCTTACAGGAGGCGTCTTGATGCTCTCATTACCAACAAAGGCTTTTGTACAAAGCATTAAATAAATGTCAGTCGCTCAATACCTTTCCCCTGTGTCAGTTTCCATTTTATTTCACATTTTATAAACTTATTTGTTGTGTTTTATTTGTATGTATGGATTACATGGATTGTTACCGACATTTGGTGAAAATATAATGTCAACAGCACCTTTAGAATTATATTTACTGGGACAAAATGTGACGTGTTCAATACTTATTTTACCAGCTGTATTGAATTAAATCTTGTGTCCCAGTTGGAAAATACCCAACAAAAGACACATTTTTAAATAATAAGAAAATTAAAAATGGTATTTGCCTTAATTTTTTACACATTTTGGACATTTGGATATATGCTGCACACTATATAGTTGTATTTACTTGTGTGTTTACATACAGTGGTGTCCAAACTGATTAGAACACTAGTATTTTCACCAGCTAAAATGACTTTGAGTCAGTTATTTGTATCTTTTTCTGTAGTGTGTCACTGGGAAATATCAGTTTACATTTCCAAATATTCATTTTGCCATTAATTGATATGTTTGTCTGCCAACAGCCAGTGGTCCACACAGAGATCTGATCTGATCATCATCAGTGTGTCTGGAAGTACATGAAGAAACAGAACAAACTGAGACAGATAAATCCAGAAGAACTGTGGCAACGTCTCCAAGACACTTCAAGAGATCTACCTGCAAAACTACCTGAAAAACTCCGAGGGCAAAAGCTGCTTTAAACAAGCTTTTAAGGATGCTCACACCATATGTTGATTTAATTTAGTTAGAAGTTTATTGATAAACAAAATTATATCTATGACATTATTTTGATAGCATCCTCATTTTACAGCATTTTTACACCAGTGCCTAAAACAGTCTTGAAGCATCTTGGAGACGTTGCCACAGTTCTTCTGGATTTATTCTGTCTCAGTTTCTTCTGTTTCTTCATGTACTTCCAGACTGATGATCAGATCAGATCTCTGTATGGAGCACTGGCTGTTGGCTGACAAACAAATCTCACTGGATTGTTACAATTAAGGGCAAAACGAATATTTGGATATGTAAACTGATATTTCCTCCTGACACACTACAGCAAAGGATAGAAATAATGGATTTAAAACCATTTTAGCTAGTGAAAATACTAGTGTTCTAATCATTTTGGCCACCACTGTAGCTTTAGAAACAGA
Organism: Schizopygopsis malacanthus; assembly: GCA_027474115.1. Lineage (NCBI taxonomy): Eukaryota > Metazoa > Chordata > Actinopteri > Cypriniformes > Cyprinidae > Schizopygopsis > Schizopygopsis malacanthus. Next base: position 3,320,207 of record CM049877.1, read on the forward strand.
TATCTTCATTAAAAAAGAATGTGTATTTTAAATAAATGAATGTTCAATAATTTAAAATAATGTATCCATAATAAATCATGTTTAAATAATTTAATTATCAGGTGGTGGTTATACTCAAACGTACTATTTATGTTACATACTTCAACGAATAGTTTTTTGTTAGTGTATACGACATTATATTTCACATACAGCCTTTGTCTTATTTAATGAGCATAGTTTGGATAACTACTGGACAAGAGGGTCTTCTTAAGACGCGCGCCCCCGTCTGTCGCGCAGTGAAAGCGCGCGTGACGAAGAGAGCGAGAGAGTGGGAGAGAGAGAGAGAGAGAGAGAGAGAGAGAGAGAGAGAGAGAGAGAGAGAGAGAGAGAGAGAGAGAGAGAGAGAGAGAGCAAATAAGGCTCAGCGGCGGCAGCAGCGCCAGTGGCGGCAGCAGCGTCAACGCATCTGCGCGTCTCCGAACTGCCTTGTCTCGGGACAATCAATCCCTCAGCCCCGTTACCGATTGAGATTTAACAGCGGCTTTGGATCTTAACGAGCCTTCTCCATCTTCGTCGACAGCTCGGCTTCAGCCCCCGTTCGCTTGACTACCGGTTCCGTTTATATCTAGACAGTTTCTTGAATTTTTTATGGAAAATGGCGATGTTTGCTCAGTCCCCCGGTCTGTTGTGCCTCCTCTCCGTTCAAACTGTGCTGCTCCTCAGCCTCTCTTCACCGGTAACGGCGACGCTCCTCTTTCCTCAGCACTACACGTAAGTAACATTACCTCAGGAAGAGCGAGGCGTCGAACGCGCGCGTTTCACAGCGTCCCAGTTTCACGAGGCACTCAAGATATCTCCGTTAACGCAGACGTTAACGCGTCAGTCTGTTTTTATTTTCAATCACCGCTCATATTTGTAGTCCTAAGCAATTCTGCATGATTGTTGACCATTTCCAGGATGGTTAGTCGTTCAATTATTGATCGAAAGAGACGTGGCAGGAGAACGGCGGTAGTTAGTGATTCAGGGTAGATGTATTAGTAGTTGCTTGCTGTTTTAGCTGTCATGTTACCGAGTAACGACTGGAGAGTGTTCGGTGCGTTTGAACGCGGCTACTTTTTGACGGAAGCGCATCACTCAAACGGGTTTTATTGTATTGATTGCTATTAGATGCAGGATTCCCACAGTCATGAATAAAATTAAGAATACAAAAAATGCAGAAAAAAATCATTTTAGGATTGTTTATCTAGGTCCGCTCAGATCCTAATTTTTTTTTTTGTGTGAGTGCAGTGTCTGTTAAATGACAGTCATTGGACATAAGGACTGGGGACCCTCTAGCTTGTTTCTTTGAAACGCAAGTTAGTTTTAGTTTTGGTTATACCCAGTTATAGTCTCTGGTTGAGTTTAGATACCGAGAGCATGCTGACTTGTCTGTATCAGTGACCTGTTTGATATTGAGTATTGCTTATAAACTCCCCATGATAAGTGCCTGAAGGACAATTTCTTCTTTAAGCATCAACTTTGTCTGCGATGTTTAAAAAATGAGACACAAGTGAGACAACTGTTGACATGCAGTAAGAGAATGTGTGTTTCTCTGAATTTAATGCATTTATTGGTGTTTAAGTGAAACGATTTTGATGTTAAAAATACCTCTTTTGAGATTTCTCTTCACTGGTTGAATAAGTTTTCAATCAGTTTTCCCCTTATTTCTCCCAAAACTGCATTAGATTTCTAATGCATTTAGTCTGGTATGTGAGTATATACCACCATTCATGAAGTTTAGAATTAGTTGTTGCATTTTACAAACATGTACTGCAGCATACTATCATTTGTGTTTGCCTCGGAGGCATGTAAGGCGTCTCTTTTTTGTGCCGTGCACCAGCCGCTTTCTGAAGTGAGGGTGTTGGGTCCATGCCAGTTGTGCGCTCGTTTGGGGCAGAGGCTGGATTTGTCCACTGTGTGCCCACTCATGCCAGTCTCATGCTGTATGAAATTATATAATTTTGATGCTGTTTATGTAAGATTTTACGTAATGTGAAATAGGGCTGGGCGAAGTGAAAACTGTATCACGTATCAGTGTTTCATCTCGATATCGTTTATTGTTTTTTTATGACATTTAAAATAAGCAGGAGAAAAATATATTACATTTAAAATTTTTATTTTAAACTAACCTTCCTCTGATATAATCCCCTCTTATTAAGACAGAAATGGAACCATGGAAAACTTTATAAAATTAAACATAAGTCTAAAGACATGAACACTAACAATACTCTTACATTTGTTGTTGGTTGAATACGGCTGTGCTCCAGTGGCGCGGCTAAGGTTACATCAAGTCGTGGTAACCAGTCTTGGCGGGGAACTCTTGCATAATTTGCAGACGACATGGTCTGTACGGTGCAATCCAAAAAACTGCCAACTGGCGAGCTGATTTTCCTCTTTTATTTACAATTTCCTCGCTCGTCGGCACTCATTTTCTGCTCAGAAAAGGAATCCAGCAGACCAGCACGAGACAACGATGTACAAACATGATAGTTACATGGTTGCGTGTCACTCCCTATTGCTAGGTTACCAGAGAGCGAGTGCCTTTGTTAGAACCAAACTACTTCGCACTGTTTTCTTCCGACGAAGAATAAAAAATATCGAACGTTTTATCAACACATTTTTTATTGATATCGCATGTCTATCGCGATACATATCGTTAGTTTTATCGCCCAGTAATGTGAAATTAAGTTGTGTGTCATCTTGTTGTTGACATTTGCAGCAAAAAAATATATATCTCTGTTTTTATATTGGACATTATACACGCAGTGGTTTTCTCAACTCAACTGGTGGGTTGCAATCCCAAAATAGGTCTCAAGTCTGTACAGATAGGGTTGCAATACTGCAGATAACTGTGTGATCAGGTATAGTTAAGATAGTGTAACGTATAGACATTATTAACTTTTAACTTGTGTATGTCTTTTAGTTTTTGATGTTGAACATTTTTGGTACATCGGTACAATTTGGCTACTCAGTGTAAAAAATAAATAATAAACATATTATTTTATTAAATTATATTGTATTTTTATTAAATATATTATTTTAACGTGTAATATTACATATATTGTATTATATTATTTTATTGTGTATTATATTGCAGCATATATACTATATATATGTATTTATTGATTATTTTACAGTTATATATAATATAGTATATTTTATATAATGCAATTGGTTATTTTATCCTTACTGTTTGAGGCAATTATCACTTTGTCAAGTACAATTTTTTATAATAATAATAATAATAATAATTGTATTTAAAACAGTGATATTGATACATCTTTGTTCAATTTTAGACATTTGTACACCTTTATAAATATATCCCTCCTTATGTTTTTTGTAGCATTTTGTCTGGGCATTATATCAGAATTTTATATAAATGTAATAAAGCTGTATTATTCCATGCTTGGCACCATAATAACTAACCTATAGGTCTTTGAATTATTCCTGCCTTGAAAGGATTGCTTCACTTTGCATATGTAATCTGTCCACCTTGATAAGCGACGTCTATCAACCTGTCAAATCTTCATTATGCGCTGATATAGACTGTCTTTTGCTCTCTCTGTTAGTGTGTTTTCTGCTTGCAGTGTTGTGGCCTGTAGTCACAGAGATTTGTAACGCTTATTTTACTCCGTGCTTTGAGCCTCGAGGCCTGCTCCTCTTTACCAAACCCAGTCAGTAAGCTAGCATGACCACCGTGGAGAAGGATTTAACAAAAGCAACAACAACAAAAAATATCAATATTAATAACCAAAACTAAATCATGCTTATGTTTATCAAAGCCTATTCCATTCAGTGTTTTAATCTTATAAAGGTAATAATAGACATGTGCTGGTATGGTTTCTTTTTTCATATTGTTTAACCACGGTTTTAGTGGCATAAAAGAAAGTGGCTGCCATGTTGTTTTAAAGCTTTGTTCCAAAACCTATGAGCTGCCTATGTTGGCAGTCTTTTAAGGCATCATGTGCACATTCCTGACAAGGAGGCTATTTTGAAAGTCATTAATATGGTGGACAAAGCAAGATAAATATTGATTGAAAATGTTTTTCTTTATAAAAAATTATTGGTAAAATAATTTTCATCTAATTCAAATTTGTATGTTGGTGCCTCTGTAAAACATTTCAAATATCTAAAGTAAGTTCCTTTGTCAAGTGTGCTTCCTTGCAAGGCAACAAGACAGCTCACTAGCTTACATGTTTTTAAACAGAGCCTAAATGGCATAAAATCGTTAATTCATTAACATCATCCATTGAGTTAATCGTGTACCTGTTGTTTAGTTCATACTGAGGTAAACCCAAAATCTCCTTACTGATAACATTTAATGGTGTTTTGTGTTCCAGGTTTGCATCACGATGACACAATTTAAGAGAGAGACGTGCGTTCTCGTGGTACCGATTACCTCAGACACACGTCAGGCTGGTTAATGGCTAAATGACTCGGCATTTAAATAATTCATTTGGAGAGGAAAGTAACCTGCTCTTAGTGGAGTCTCCTGGCTTCTCTCAGCTGTGTTTTCTTTCTTTCATTTTACTCCGATATAGCTTTGAGCTCACAGTTTGAAAAAGACTTGTGGGGATGGTTGTGCATCTTTTAAATGTTAACTTTAAATGAATAAATTTAATATATTTTATGTTTTCAATTCAATTGTTAGGTAGCTAACAGGATCCAGTGAATGAATATCATAATTGGTTACTGATGTAATTATTTATGTTTTGTCAAAATTATAATTCAGTGTATTCCCCTTCCTGTTCAAGGTCTTGTGAGGGTGTGGCCAAATTCAATTCAATTCAATTCAAATTCCAGTTAATGCATTGAAATGAGTTCTTACAATATATTCAGAATTTCACCACATTTTTAATTCTTAGTGTTATTAGTGCACTAAAAATGTGTAGAAACTATTTTTACTTTGTAATTAGTAGTACATTTTACAGTTAACTGCAAAAACAGCAACACATTGACTTAGATATGAATTTAGGTAGAAAGAGTGAAATAATATTTTCTCATAAAACATTTATAACTTCAAAACAAACTTTTTTACAGTGTACTAGTATATCACAGTCCTGAATGGCATGTATTTATTGCATATTTTATGTTATAAGATTATTGATATAAATGATGCCAATGATGAAGTTTGCACTTGGTTAAATAAGACACAAGGCCATGTGATATTTAAAATATAATTTGTTGTATCTGTAAATAATTAAGCTGTGCAGAGACTATTTTTTGAATGCAATGTTTATAAAATAGTCTAAGATACAGTCCGTCTCGGTGTTATGTCTTTGTAGTGCGCTCTCCGTGGTGCTGAAAGGTCACTGTTCAAACACATTTACATACGTGCTGGGAATTTCTTCAAAGAAAAGCAATCATACATAAACAAAACTTTTTCAAAAAGCCTGTAAGGATGAAACGTCCAGCCATGCACTCAAAGTACTTATGTTTTCTTTTATGAAATGATGAGGATTGTCTGTAGAGCTTGTGTAGAATGAGGTCATTACTGTGCCACGATCAGTATAAGAGTCACAGACCGTAATTAGTAGAAGGCACTAAAGTTTAATTTAGGTTTAGGTTTGATACTGAACACAATAAAATAGCCTATAGCACATTTTAGTGTTATTGTGAGGGGTTCGTCCTGTCTAACATGCTTTAGGCACCTGTTATGTGATTGGTTTTAATCTTTGCTATTCCTAATCTGTATTTCTGTTACATGTGAGGTGAATATGAAGCCCTGCTTTAAGAGAGCACCTCTCTGCTGCTCTTTTGTGATCTTACTGCTGGTTTTGTGGTATTTAACCAGGGATATTCAGGCTGGTTAGTAAGGCAACTTCAAAGAAGAGAGATTGGAAAGAGAAGTTGTAAAAAGCAATAGAGAAATGGCCAGTGTGGGAGAGTTTTCAGCCAGTTGAGAAAAGTAACATTTACGCCCGTAGGGTCAGTGCTGTGTTTTAACTATATTTGTACAATTATTGGTTATGTAGAGAGGTTTTTATGGCTTGTAAATGCAAACTTCATTACATTTCCTGTGACATATTGAACATTGTTGTAAATTGCTGCGGATTTCTATCTCTCTCTCTCTCCTCTCTCTCTCTCTCTCTCTCTCTATCTCTCTATCTCTCTATCTCTCTATCTCTCTATCTCTCTATCTCTCTATCTCTCTATCTCTCTATCTCTCTATCTATCTCTCTATCTCTCTATCTCTCTATCTATCTATCTGTCTCTCTCTATCTATCTATCTATCTATCTCTCTCTCTCTCTCTCTCTCTCTATCTCTCTATCTCTCTCTCTTCCCCTCTCTCTCTCTAATCTATCGACAGTTTTATAAAATAATAATATTATTAGTAATGCTAATATAAATGTAAATATAATATAAATTCTTCAAATAGTACCTAATAATGATAATTAAATTATAAATATTTACAAATAATAATATATATATTAGGGATATAGCTATTGAATATTTTAGTAATCGAGTATTTTACCGAACATTCCACAATTAATCGAGTAATCGGATAATAACTTTTTCTTTATTAAAGAGCAATACTAAACATACAAGAGAAAAGAAGGCAGGTCTCTTAAAATGAACAAGTAATTTGTGTCCTTAATTAGAAAAAATATTTTATATATATTCATAACTGTGAAAACTAAACCCATTTAGTGCATTTAATTGCCATGTTACATTCAAAATCCAAATACAAATATATAAAAATATCATTTTCAAATTACTTTAAAAAAGGTAAACATAGTTTAAACAACCTAAAACTAAGACATAAATCAAAATAATAGTAATAAACAAAGAATACTAAAACCTCCTAAACATTGTGCAACTTATCTTTCCAGTGTCAGCCCAACCACAGCTCAGGCATGACACAAGCCTTTACTTAGAAGAATTGTGTCTTTTGTGAGAGGCAACAATTAGTGGACAGGAAGCTAACGTGGAACTAAAACAAGAGTCCACACACATAACATTTATTAACACTCTTTTCAACAATTGAAAGAAATGAACGTATAATTAATGTAATTTGTTTTTAAAGATTTTATTAAAAATAAAACTTGTGCAGTTATGCTTGTTCAGAAGGGAAACTATTACCCAACAATGTAAACATCTCAAATGCATTGTCTTTAATTTGCAACAAACAAATGTACAGAGGTCCTTTTTTTATTAGTGGCCTACAGAACATTCTCAAAACCACCTGAGAGGACAGTTATAAAAGGGCTAATTCAATAATAATAATAAGAAGAAATATTATTCCAAAATAACCTGGTATCTGCAGGATTTTCAAAATCAATTTGAAGACATTTAAAGACCTTTTGAAGATCAGCACTTCACATTTCAGCCTTTAAACTATTTTTAAGAGAAGGGAGGAGTCAAAAGTATCAATTAATTATTATATTAAATAATATATAAATATATCTTAATGACTTAAATGTTTAGATTTGTATAATGCATTAGCTTTTTGCTGATCCACTGGTTCACATTTAAAGATATGTAGCAAAAATAGGGCTTATTGAAATCATCAGAGTGTAATATAATCCAGCGGGCCGTACTAAAAGACACCGGGGGCTGTATACGGCCCGCGGGCCGCCAGTTACCCATCCCTGATATACAGTATATATTTCACAAATATAGAAACAGAATAAGTTGACAATACAAGTAGAAGATCTACTGGTATATCGTGGCCAGGCACTATATAAAGGCGTTTGGAGTCATAAAGCATGACCTGGCACATAGCCTGTGTGAGTATAAAAGAGCAAGAGATTCCCACACATGCTGGAGGTGTTGTCATTCGCGGTTAGCATCAGTACTCCCTCACTCTGAAAACCTTTATTTTTCCCTCTGTGACCTTTTCTCGGTTGACACGTTTCCTTCAGCAGCGCCGTCGTCCCCACAAACCATTTATGACCATCTGCTCCGAGATCTTTCATTAGGAGCTGTGTCATCTAAACACGCTCATTCTTGTTTCTTCCCTTTCTGTGTATCTGTCAGTATCAGATCGATAGATTACAGGAATCTCTCTCTGCAGTGTACAGACGCCTGTATTTACATCAGAGGTTTCTGAGGTCACAGTACTTATAATAACAGGGTTGGGCTTAGTTCCGTTAATTACGTCTGAAAAGAATGAAGGGTGAGAGGAAGCAGCGAGCCAGAGACGGGTCTCTTGGAAAAAAATGCTTTTGGGAAAAGCTAAAGAAAATGATGTCATTGTCCGAAAGATGCTGAGTTGGCCACAGAGTGAATTGACGTCCTTTTTTCTTGAGTGAATTGAATTTCAGCTGCCAAAAGACATTTCACTTAACCGAATCAACCTCTAATGGATGTTTTGTAAGATGACACTAAACCAAAGTAGTCTTAAAATCGAATTGACTAGAGGTAACTGCTGCTTTTTTCCTCATTGTTACTATTACCATATCTCATAGTTAGGATTATTGATTTGAATGCACCCCTAATTTATAAGTATGCATAGCAGCATGCAATGACAAGTCTTTTATCCGTTGCTTTCAAGGTATTTTATCATTCATGTATATCCTGGGAATTGAACCCATGACCTTGATTTTACAATCAAGGCCTGCTTTACTAGAATCTGCTTGAACATACTTGAACACACTTTTCACACATTAACATTCACATTATGTGATTTAGCAGATGCTTTTATCCAAAGCTACTTACAGTGCATTCAGGTTATACATTTATTGTCAGTATGTGTGTTTCCTGGGAATTGAACCCACAACCTTTTGCGCTACTAACGCAATGCTTGTACCACTGAGCCACAGGAACATTTGTGCTGTGGACACATGCTGTGTGGCAATGGAGAGATTGTGCTGCACTTTTATGTGTGATCAGAATTAGGATTGAGATGCAAGACAATAGATTAGGGGTCGACCGATTATCGGCCTGGCCGATTATCGGCGCCGATATTAAGCATTTTACCGATTATCGATATCGGCCATTTTCAAAACATATTTGCCGATAATTTTTAAAAAAAAAAAAATATTTAATTTTTTTTTTTATTTTTTTTTTTTATAATGCAAACAAACATACTATTTACAGGTGACATTATTTATTGGTGACTAAATAATACAGGTGAAATTATTTAATTTTTAAATGCACTATTTGGCTCGATGCAGCCTGTCTGAGCTCAACACTCTGTGAGAGTGAGGCGATCTCTCAATCTCTGAGAGCATCTCCGCCCACCGCTCATCTGATATGTAAGAGTCACGAGTCCGACCAATCAACACGGAAAACTGAAGGCAGTCTCACACCGAAAGCACATGCTAACTGGAGCTGCCTCAGTGATCACGCATCAGTTGTCTCTCAAAGGTAAAGCAGCAGCAGACGTTGCTGAAGTTGCAATAAATCACAATCCACTATGATGTCCGCGATGCGGAAAATGCGGGCGGAATCGCGGAATGCAGTCATATAATGGAATTTACCGTATAACGCGGAATGTCATGGAATTTGTCGAAGTTTGGATGAATTAATCAAAAGTAGGTCAGTACACTTAAATCGACTCGCGCTATGGACTAGTATCTATAAATACTAAGCCGCAAAAACACTTTAAATATGAATCCTGGATGTTCTGCATCTCTGTTAATGAATGACACAGACGTGCGGTTTCATTTACTGCACACATACATGAAGAGCGTGTGAAGCTCGCGGTGTTTTCAGCATAAATGAGGACATAAATACACGAACAACATCCACAGAACTGCTCCGAGAGTCACTTCATGAGCATTTGACCGTTTCATTTGAGTAAAACGATCGTCATATCATATATATATAGGCTACAGAAACCTAAAATGTCCTCATGGCAACCTGTCAAAATATAAGTTCGGTTTAGCCAAATATATTACTGTATACGTAATACAACTACAACAATTATTACAACTTTTGTTGAGAATAATCACACAATACGCTATTTCTTCCATGTTTTAATTTTAATAGTAAACTCATTTGTTTGCCAAAAATAAAGTCTAACTCTCATTTGATTAAAAGATAAATTAAATTAATGTTTTATGCCTTCATTTGCACTGTACTGTAAATTAAAACCAACGGAAATGTTGTTGTTATTAACAGTATTCAGAATTAAAGACATGTTTAAAAGCATTTAAAGAACGTTTTTTGTCAGAGCTCTTGTTATTATTAATTTTGGCATTCATTTTCATTTTTACACCAAACACGTATATCGGTTCAAAATATCGGTTATCGGTCTACTTGATCTGTAATAATCGGTATCGCATCGGCCCTGAAAAACACATATCGTGCCCCTAAATAGATCATTTAACACATTCAAAACAAAAAAAAGATTAAAATAAATATGTAAGTAAAAATAGATTAAAATAAACATTTTGTTAAAAAAACAAAACATAAAATCAATGAAAAGGTAAATAGTTTAAATAAATAAAAATAGATTAATATAAATAAATGAGTAAAAAATAATACATCTAACAGTACAGTACTATAATAAAAAAAAGTAACAAAAGAAATTAACCTTTTTAAATAATATTTTGACAAATAACTAATATTCATAAAATACGTCTATAATGAATGAAATAAATGAATATAAAAATATATATTCATAATCAAAAAGGTATTTTTGCAATAAACTAAATAAATCCCTTTCAGATTTTAGGATTTGGGTGCCTTGTGCAAAGATCATCTTAGGTGCTGTTCACACAAAAAAAAAGTGCAACACAATGTCTGCTCTGCCATGTTGCTGTCAAATAAAGCTTTTGCCTTACCAACTTACTACTGTAAACAAAAGCTCACTCTGCTTGCCCCGCCTCCGGGGTCTTCTGATTGGTCCGCTGTTTTGGAACTGACATTGATGAGTGGCACTGCATGTAAAAATTTTAATACTTTTAACTTGACACGGCATCTTAAAATTGTGGCACTTGCGAGACACTGCGAAAGATGCAAGACCATCTGATCATACATGTTTGCCTTGTACATTTACATAACAAAACAATGGAAAAGTAGCACATCGGGATGGAAAAACGCATTCTGTGTCAAACATTTATAACACCTTAAAATGTCTTCAAAAAACCCTTAGAGCATGTTAGAAGAAATCACTTAGAACACCTTAGAAATCCCTCAGAAATAATTCAGAACCTCTGCAGTGTATTACAAAAAGTGTAGTTTTCAGGCCAACTCAAACATGACGGCAGTGAGCTTAGGCAAGCACTTCGTAATTTCTTATCAAAAAATAAACAAAAAAACACTTAGATTATTGTGTTGTTTGGCAATGTAGAAGAAATGAAATGCTTGTGTGCTGTATGTACTTTGTTGTTAATCTTATATCTTATGATTTGTCACTTGTGTACGAGGAAAACAGTGCTTTAACCGCATTAGACGGCACAAACACAGTGTGTTTTCTTTGTTGCCGTATCTCATTCTTCTGCTGATCTTCCTATCTTTGTCATTCAGATGAAGCTGACATTTCACGTTGACATTTCTCTTTCTTTGTTATCATTCAGTGACAAATGACCATGTTGCTTGGCTGATGATGGAGATAGATGTTGTTACCGGCTTCTTTGCATTTGCAGTGAAACAGCTGTAATGGAGAGCGTAAATATCTGAAATCAGTGCTCTGAAAGCACTGGACTATTTGCAGGTGTTTTAAGGTTTACTCCGCACTGAATGAAGTTAAGATTGCGTTTATGAATGCCATTACTTTGGTCTCAGTCAATGTTTCTTAGTGCTTTTTACCCAGCTCAGTGTACATTGAGATGTAGATGTTAAAGCTTTTAGTGTGAATATGTGCATGTGTGTATTAGAAAAGCCAGTCCATTCATTGTGTATTCATTCATAGGTGGGTGTGTTTTTGGTAATGTGGACATCTTTTATCTTCGAGTTCTGTGTGAACTCGAAAACGTGCTCTAATACATTAAAGCTTCTGTCTAAACTTGATTTAATGCCTCATTGTTCTCGAAAGTTCAGATCACATAATTGCAGTTATAGTTAGCAGTTTTTTTGTATGTATATATTTTTTACTTTCAGGTTGAGAAGTTATTTTTGTGTCTTTGTTAAAAAAAATACACACATATATATATATATTCCCTTTTTTAACACCTTAACTTTTTTATTTAGTTTGAAATCATTTTTCTTGATAAACATTATTAATTAATTATTTGCTTTTCATATCTTTCAATTGGTTTGTTTTCAATGGAATAAAAAAGGCAATAATATCTTCTGGACCATTGCCAAGTCAGCAGTGTTCCCCATTACTGTGGTTTCAGAAAACAAGAGATACCCACAATTTATACTGTATGGATGGTCATTTATTGAAACAAAAATATAAATATTCTAATATGTTGAGATACAGATTTTTGACTTTCATTAGCTGCAAGCTCTAATCATCCGAATAAAAAAAAAAAAAATAAACGTTTGAAGTGTTTTACTTTACATGTAATCAATCTAAGATATATGAAAGTTTAACTTTTTCACCATATCCAAATGTTTTGAGATGCATCTTTATGTACAACAAGCTGCAGATGTGCAGTCGCCTGAGCTCATGCACGTCTGTGTTTGTGTAATCACACACATTACGTTCCTGGCCTAAGAAAGTATTTTCTTACCTTCCACTCTCAATCCATCTCTCTTCTGCTGAATCTCATTGTGTTAAGAGCTGCAGGCAGATATACAACTCTGATCTGTGGATGTCTGATCGCTTCATTCGGGTTTGGCCCAGTTAGCAAGTGTTGTTGCTGCTTACAGAGGCACTTCTGTCAGATCCGGCCTTTCTTTATCATTCTGCTCGGCTCTTTAAACATCCACTCTTACCTGCCAACAGCCGAGCAGCCCATTGCCAGAGAGAGAGAAAGAGCAGATGAGAGTTTGGAAGGGTAGTGATTAAAGTCAAGATGAATCCAAACTGAGCCTGTTTACTTTCTTAAAGTGACAGTGCCTCAGTTACTCATGCAAATATTTAAGCTGTCCTGTCCCAAATAGCATACTTTTATTAAGCACAACAATTGCAGTCAGCACTAAACTGTATTAAAAAAGGGAAAATATACAGGCAGTTATCTGCCAGGACATTATCCGTTAATGTTACAGACATTTCTGTTAACCCTAAAACACAATGCAATGTGCAAAATTCAAAATACAGATAGAATACCTATAAAATATAAATACAGAAAATTCCTTCATATTATTATTTTTTTATACATATTTATTTATTGATTATTTTAAATAAAAAAAAGAGTGTTGGTGAATACAAACTTTTAGCCAGTACATTACAATTGCTTTTTATTTGAATTTAATAATTTAAAATTAATTTGTATTTTATTTGAAATGTACATTTCCATTTTTATTTTATCCTTCACAAAACGTGCAATTCTCAATAATTTCTTGAATAATCTTTTCAGTATAAGCTACAGAAAGTGACAGAAATCACCAAAAGTATTGTAAGTAGTTCAGTCATACAGCTCTTTTGAAGTCACACAATAACATAATGTGATGCCAAACCACAAATCAAAGTTCATTCATTTAATTTATGAAAGAAGAAGCAACTGGTGATTGAATTGTTCTATTGAGTCTGATCTTTTTAATAAATCAGTTGATCCGGTTCACAGAGTGATTGGTTCATGATCTAGTTTCTGGAGTTCAACTAGATGCAGTGTATTTGGACAAACAGAAAAATTGTAATGCACACTCTTAAGAAACAATATATTTATTTTGAAACGCATTATATTATTAAATGCTAATAGAATAGCTGGGTTCAGTCATTCTTATCAAGTAAATAAGAAAGCTCAGTCAGAAACACACACATGCAGCATTTCTTTTGGGGCTATTGTCAGGCTGTGTAACACAGATAAGGGTTATTTCTGACCTGGACTGTGGTTGCAAATCTCTGACCATTAGGCAAGAGCAGATAAAAGTGTTATAGGGTTTGTGTGACACTGCTGAAATTCCCCTGTAATTTTCTCCATCAGTTTCCCGAACACCGAATGTTAAAACACCTCATGACTGCAGATGTGCTCTAGTAGATATTATGCTTTTTATGAAATGTCACACTGTCTGGAGAACCAGTATATGAATATAGAGCGGTAATATAGTCGATTTTCAGATCGCTCACTGGAATAATTTAAATATAAGACCCAATGAAATGACTCTGTGCACACGGTTCTATTTAATGTGTTGACCTATTACCTCTTAAAACAAGAAGATGGAGTCCATTAGATGGCCTTAAAGCTAATGCACATGCACTAAAAGCAATGCAACTCACTGAATTTCACTGAAATCTTTAACGTTGTAATGTGGATGCCTTTACTACTACACAAAATAAATAAAACACAGGGGAAGTTCATAAAAAGTGTAGGTTTGATAGCTCCTGAGACATACAAGGTCGCAGTAAAAATAAAATAAATTGTATTAATTGTTAATTATCACCCCTGCAGTATGAAACAGACTGTCAGTTTTCTGACTCAGAATCATTCACAGAATCATCCAGTCATTCCAATTTATTCACATTTCCATTTTTTTTTATTTTGGTGCTACACACTATATAGGACCGATAGTATGTGAATTGGGATTTAGCCATTATGTGATGGTAGTTATTGCACTTTTGCATTGCTGTTAACCAGTGCTCTCTGTGTCTACCAGGATGATGCACTGGGCAGGTCGTATAGAGAAGGAACTGGAGAAGGTGCTGCAGCTCGTCACCGGAGTTCAGCAAATGAAAGGAGTAAGTTTAACCTCTTTAACTTGTTTTACACTGTACTGCCGTGCTAGATGGAAAATATTGTGAAGTTTCAGAGCTTTAGGGCAAAGGCGCCTCTCTTCAGTATCAGTGTGGAAGCGACTGTAATATTCACACTGTATTATTTACCTTTGTTGTGGTGCCTTAGGAAGCTTTAACTTGTTTATGATGTTATGATAACAGTGGTTGCATAAGATGATTACAGTAATAGCAGTGTTTCTTTTTGTGGTCGTTTCAATAGTGACATTTCATAACAATCATTTTCTGTTGACAGCGGTCACACAGTCTTGTAATTTCACAGTAGTTTCTGAAAGCCTGACGTATTATATATGTTGTACTGTATTTTACCTGTAAGTTTACATGTTTAAATGAGTATTCTGTATTATTTCTGAATTTGTTAATATTTAAATAGACCAGGAAAATACATTGTTGTTGCAAATTAGATAATACATAAAAATAAAAAATAAATAAGTAATACTAATATAAAAATTTTTAATATTTGAATCATTATCACAGTCTGATAATAATAATAATAATTATACAAAATAATAATAGTGTAATTTGAGACTGTTTTACATGTTAAATGAGTATTCGGTATAATTTGTTAAATTACTTGAAATAATTTGACAGTATTTAAAAAGTCTGAGACCAAAATATATTTATTTTTTTTTTTGAGCAAAAAGAAGAATTTAAAATAAAAATATATCACCGTCTGAAATACAATTAATAATAATTGTATATGAGATGGTGATAATGTCTTAAACAGAGAATAATAATGTATTTCATCTGAGAATAATAAAAATAATAAAAACATACAATATTACACACACATTTATATGTTCATAAATATTTTGGTCTCAGACTATTGTGTAAATGTATATCATTTTAAATACATATTTAAATATGAATAAATTATTTCCAGTAAATTTAGTCTCAGGCTATTTCAAGCGTTGGCAGTTTTTAGCATTAAATATATTCTGCTGGCATACACAGCAGAATAACTGATAGGGAGGCTAAACATTTTCAGCTATTTGCGAGGGCAAAATATATTTTAATTTGTCCATCCGTATATGTGTGTCTTTTAGAAAATCAGTTTGGGACACTGAATCCATGCAAGTCTGTGTTTGCTCTCTCAGTAGCTGGAGGTTGCTGAGTCTGTGGTCTGAGTGTGTGTGTGTGTGTGTGTGTGTGTGTGTGTGTGTGTGTGTGTGTGTGTGTGTGTGTGTGTGTGTGTGTGTGTGTGTGTGTGTGTGTGTGTGTGTGTGTGTGTGTGTGTGTGTGTGTGTGTGTGTGTGTGTGTGTGTGTGTGTGTGTGTGTGTGTGTGTGCAGTGAGTCTGTGAAAGCACATTTATCTTCGGCCCAAACAGGAGTCGTCACAGGGAGTGCTAAATGGCCCAGCATGTGCAGAGAAAGCCATTTTCTAAATGGATGCCTCTCCCTATATGTGCATCTGATAGAAATCTTCCCTGGGCTACAGCGGCCCGCTAACAAGATTGCTTTACTTCGTCACTCTCTCTTTCCTCCTCATGCCCAGTTAATTCCGATATTCTTTTCCCACCTTTTCTGGAAAAAAAAGTCTTGCAAATGAATTCGAAGCATTTTTTTGCTTCTCAAAGTTATTTTGGAGAAAGTAAATAAAAGGGACCTGCCGCATTCAACACACAACAATCTTTATTCTTGAATATATTTTGCTTGACAAATTGCAAGCAGGTGAGCAGGAAATATTTGGGATGGAGAGAGAAAGAAGGAATCGGAAAGATCACTATCTTAACGCAAGCGATTCAGACCTCTGGATAGATAAACTCATGGTCTGGACTAGTCTGAAGACATTGGCCATTTTGAGATGATCCAGTATCGTATATATGTTTAGTTAAAATGTAAAGCATGAAAAAAAAAAAAACTTTTAATACTTTTTTTGTAGTTTTACATTATTTATTGATTAGATTTTTTACGAATGATTGTACATTGAGTTTCTTCTTTTTAGCAGATTTTTTTGCCTCAAATAATTTTTTTTAAATGTTGTGATTTTTACCAGCACATTTTAACAATACAGTGATAATACTAATAACTGTGATAATTTTGGTTGCAATAATCGTGATAAGAAATTTTCATACCTTTACATCCCAAATTGCAATCAAACTGCAGTTGGGTGATTTTGATTAGGTTAAAAAATAACTACAAAATACAGCTAACTAAAACAATAAAACACAATACAAACATGAAAACATAATAAAAGACATGATTAAAAAAACTGAGTTATCTGTTCTTGCAAATAAACTCTTCATAAATATATATATATATATAGCCTTTAAAAACAATGTTTATAATTAGTATAAATAAATAATGATATAATGTTAACCAAATACAAATACATTTACATTTAGTCATTCTTGCCGACGCTTTTATCCAAAGTGAAATATGTAGGTATATCTATGGACAAAAGATGAATGGGAAATATACTTATAGAATCCAAGCTGTTGGAAACAGAAAATTAGTTTTACAATGATATTTTTGTTTACAATTCCTCCTGGCTATTCGAGAGAGAAATCTGGATAGAAAAAGACCGGTGTAAAGTATAGTCAGGTTGATTTGGTCTTTTTGAATATTTTTGATTTTAATAAATTCTGTCAATTTAAATGCTACCATATAAAGCACATTTTGTTTTACTTGACAACATTTTTGCTGTGTATGTGCTGGGAAGCTAATATTTTCCAACTAAATAATTCAGAATAAAGAGATTCAGCTGACAAAAAGAGTTTGGGAACCCCTGAGATACATGAACATCTTTCAGTTGCACCATTTCATCCTGATTTACTTTGCTTCTGGAAACGGACGCTGAAAGAGCGCTGCTCCTTTTCTTTCTCTCTCTGTTTCTATTTCCGTCTCTCTCTGTGTCTTTAGTCAGAGATGTTAGATAAGCAGTCATACAGCTCTACTCCCACACACACTCCCTAACAATCTACACTAGTTCAGTAGCGCGGCTATAAATAGATCACACTCGTGTGGCCGTTTCTGGGCTCCTCTTCAAGGTTATGACCGCTCATGTTGGGCCAGTCATCTGCATATTTTATGCCTTGTCCTAAGTTTATCTATTTCTTGTTTAGTTCTTTGAAGCCAGCTGTGTGTGTTCGTGCATGTGTTTGGACACCTGGACTGTTGTGTCTTTTGTTTAAGAGACAGAAATAGACACTGAGTCAAGAAAAGGTTTAGAAAGTGCTGCAGAATGCATGCTGTTCTCTGAATCAGAAAGAAGTATGAACTAGATTTGCTTGTCCTGTATAGAAGAATATTAGTAATATGCCGATGGATAAATAGACATGTAAAAAGTCAAGCTCTGTGAGACAGGATATGATGTCACTCCTTGTCTTTGTCCTGCAGCCAGAAGCTAGTGTTTTGAATGACTTCATTAGGATGAAGTCAGGAATCATATTGGAGTAATGTGAACTGTTGAGAGCGACGCTATAAAGCTGCCCTCCGTGACCTTTGATCTCTGCCTGCTTTCTGCTGGAGACCATGCATAATACAAACTGACGGGTCACAGCTAATAATACTGGAACCGCTACTGATGCCCCCTAAAAAAATACAGTACAAGCCACGAGTCTGCAGACAGGATGATTTGTTTTATCGCATGTTATGTAATTAATTTTATTCATCTCTTTGAAGTTGCACTATACTGAAAATATAGTGAAACTATATCAAACATTAAAGGAATAGTTCACCCACAAATTTACATTTTCAAGAAAATGTACTCTGACTCTAAAATGTAGGTTTGTTTCTTCTGGGAACAGATTTGGGGAAATTAAGCATTACATCACGTGCTCACCAATGGATCCTCTGCAGTGAATGGGTGCCGTCAGAATGAGAGTCGATGGGACAGTCACAAGCCTCCCGGTTTTTATCTAAAATATCTTAAATTGTGTTCCTACTCTTTACGAGAAGTGGAACTTCACACTTAGCTGTTACATTTTACTCTGGGCAGGCTTGATTTCTAAAGCTAAATTATGCAGATGTGTGTGTGTGTGTGTGTGTGTGTGTGTGTGTGTGTGTGTGTGTGGGCAGATTGTTCTCAGTGGTCTTTATAATCATAGCTTGAGACTTCAGCTGACAGCAGCACTTTGAAATCATCTTTTATACATGAATTGTTCATGCGCACACACACACACACACACACTTCTGGACGTTGGTGTTTCATCGGGGACTGCAGATGTAATCGCTGATCAGTGGTTTGGTTTAATTAAGTTTAATTACACTTAGTACTGAAGTTATAATGAAATGACATTTGACTGAATGATTTCAACATTGATAATAATCAGAAATGTTTCTTGAGCAGCAAATCAATGTATTATAATGATTTCTGAAGGATCATGTGACACTGAAGACTGGATTAATGCTGAAAATTCAGCTTTGTTTAAAAATAGGAATATTTTTTTTTATATTTTCAGATAGAAAACAGTTATTTTAAACTGTAATAATGTTTCACAATATTGCTTTTTTCAACTCTTCAAATCATGCTAAGCATTTGTCGCTTGCTCATCCTGATCTTTTCAGAGAATTAAAAGATTGACAGGTTAGTAAGTGCATCATTCATAAATTCAGACTTAATTTGAACTTTTATTCACAACTGATCAATGCACATACATAAGATGTGATGCAGTAAACACGAACGCTCAAACATGTGACTCTAGAACCAGTGACCTTTGGTCACATAATATTTGCATTTGCATTTCAAACAATCAAATATTAATTTAAATGTAATGAAACAACTGTTCTATGAAGATATCAGAGAACAACTTAAAATATCATATCAATGCATTCTATGACACCTTTAAACTTTTATATAGTAGTTTAAATATATTTCTCACTGGTTATATTCATGTTATGTTAGGGCAATAATTCTGACCATTTTAATATAATTCAATAAAAAACTTTAACGCTTTTAGAGGATTAAAATGAATGCCATTTCACATTAACTTTAAGTGGAGAAACACGGCATCCTGGTGACTTGTGAGAAATTATTTCATCTAAGCTAACACAGAAACCCAAAAAACATTAGGAGATGTGTCTCACACTAAACTATCAGTGTTGTGTTTTCTCTCGGAGCCTGAAGCCAAAAAGAAAAGAAAATCACAAAGACCTCAAATGTGCCAAGAGTACTTGTCTATCTTTCAGTGATGAAACCCTAAATCAAACCCAGTGAACCATCAGTGTGTTTGTCTATCAATGTGCGTAGTGTGTTTTTAAATGTAGGGTTTGCAGGGATCGTCTCTCGTTCTTTGTGTATTTGTGCCTTTAGGATTGTCTTAAAGGCATAATTCACTCAAAATATACAATTCTGTCATCGCTTTACTCCCGCACATGGCAGATTTTTACTCTCTAAAATAGTAGGGATGGGCATTCCAAGCAAAAATTATATTCGAAAATCGCTGGGTATTATTCGATTATTATTTGAAACTCGCACCCCTCCCCCGCACGCACGCACAAACACCTATAACAGAGAGGGAGAGAGACGGGATTCACGCTTTCAATCTGATAAACTGTTTAATTCAGAAGATAGACTACCTTAACTCAAGCCATATAATGATTGTAATGTGCTGAAACATATTAATATAATAAACATAACCGAAAAACGCACTTATTAACAATAACAGTCTGTTGATTAGCATAAATCAACTGCTCATAAGGCTAGGACATTTCCATTTAAAAAATGGAACCCCTAAAGGGAAAAAATACGAGATGGGAGGAAAATATGAGCGGGACAGCAGGACATTGTGTGATGTGTGATGTGTTTGGGGTCAGTGTGGGTGACGTGTGTTAGCGGCAGGGGCGTCGCTAGTGGGGGGAAAAAGGTGGCAGGGTGCATAGGGCCCAGAGGTCTGGGGGGCCAGCGATTGCCTACTGGCCATCGGGAGCACCGGGACATTCCCTTCGAGTAGTGGGCCGATCGCCGAAATCAGGATCAGACACAGCACAGCGCCGCATTTCTTTCATGATTCATAAGAGATAAACAGGGCAAGTCGCTTGATCCATTCAGATGTGAGACACAATTTATATACAGTCGTGTGATATGAGAACATTAAATGTTCTGTAATAATAGTTTATTATTAGGCTACATATTATTTTAAAACCATATAACCATGGTAATGAGGACCATGGTTTTACTTCTTGTGACCATCTTCTAATAGGTTTATTAGTCAGCTAAACTTTGGATTCTAAGCAAGAACTTCTTTCTTTTTAGATGTTTAGTTTAATATTAAGCAAAATATTAATTCAATAAGGGCCTGATTAAAGATAAATATAAATGAGGTGCTTATTATTTACAAATAATAACGTTCCTAAAGGAAAAAATTCACCCAAAAATGAAAATTGACATAATTTACTCAACATCATGTCATTTCAAACCTGTATGATTTTTTTTCTTCTGTGGAACATAATTTGATAAATTCAAGAAATGTTGGTCCATAGAAATCAAGGGTAATCAAAATGGTTTGGTACCATTCTACAAAATCTTCTTTTGTGTTTAATGGAAGAAAGTCGTTTGGAATGAAATGATGACTGAATTTATTAGCAGTAACTTTCCAGCAGTCTAGCTCAAAGTCAATGCTTTTCTGTCAGGTGTTTTTCTATGTGACAAAAATGCATTATTAAGTTTGTTGCATTTGTCGTTAATTCAGTTATTTCTATCAATATTCATTTCTGTCCTGATTTATTTATTCATTTATTTACTCCGATTTAAGACCCTATGACCCATCAAACATTCAAGGGGGGATTCTTTGGGCTGGATGCGCTCGATTTGTCCAGGGCCAAATTTTAACCCCAGTGTCCAGCCCCCACCACTGAACTTTATTTTACGATTGCAACTCACACAAAGTAACGCTACTTACCACTTATTTTATAAGATCAGATGTTTGTCAGTGGTGCTCAGGGGTAAATCATTCACCATCATCCTATCAGTCATCTCTCCTTATTCTGTTTATGTGGTAAGTGAAATGATATGTACTGTAATGTATCAGGCTACCGCTAGCAAGCGGCTAACCATGTCCCTTTAGTGGCACCGTAGAACGCGTTATTTGTTTTCTGAATAAGGATTCAGCCACACCTCTAACCCAGTCAGGGGTGTTTGTGGTCCGCACAGCACTCTTATTTGACATTCGTCCCAAGTTTACTGTAACCGTTATATGCTACACAAGTCTTTTTTTTATGCCACACAAGTCTACAGTGTGCACGTGAAAGTGTTCTTCTGTTGTCTTTGACTGCTTTTAGGTGCATTATTGGCAGCACCACCCTCCGCTTACATGAACGCATCACCAACGCATCAGCACAGAAAACATGGGGAAATGTTTTAATGGTACAACCTATTAGATATTCTATAATTAAATCAACTAATCGAATATTCGAAAATCGTGACCTATCCCTATAAACTAGTTAACATTGGTATTCACGTCATTACCCAAAGGAATGCAACATCACAAATGAGATCTCTTTAATATCTCATTTGTTTTGCTTAGATGGCAATGAGATTACATAGAGAGCAAATGGAGATTAAATCTCCCGTTTCTAAAATATTTCTCCTGAGACTCTAGTAATCTCAGAGTGTGTTGTCTTTAGAAGAAAACAACAGTGTGCTCAGATTCGAAAACCAACTCAAATGTTTCTTTAAAAGGAACAGTCCAAAAATGAAAATTAACATGTATTCACCACCTCAGGTCATCCAAAATGTATACTATATTTATAAGAGTTTGTTTGTTCATCAGAACAGATTTAGAGAAATGTGGCATTGCATAACATGCTCACCAGTGGATCCTCTGCAGTGAATGGGTGCCGTCAGAATGAGACCAAACAGCTGATAAAAACATCACAAAAAGTATTCCACACCACTCCAGTCCATCTTGTGAAGCCAAAAGCTGCATGTTTGTAAGAAATATTCATCATTAAGATGTTTTTAAAGTTAAACCATTGATTCAGGCTAAAATATGATACTTCTGAAGAATACTTCTGCACTGTGTGGTCTTCAGCAAACAAGTTTATGCTTGCATGTACAAATGTACAAATGTTATATTTCACAAATGTATTTTTGGCCTGAGCGGAAGAGATACAGGAAGAGACAATCCTCTGCATTTCCTTAAGTGAAGACAATATTGTGTATTGGCTGAAAATCCGATTATTGTGCTTTTAGTGCATCTCCCTCACAGACTGAAGCGTTGGTGTTTCTTTCACACGGCAGCATTATATAGATATTCTTCAATCATGTTCATTTATTTTCTGCAAATTTCAGCTGTTAATTCACTTTGAGCATTAATTCACTTAATGTACAGACTCCATCCAACTGTCTGTAGATGGTTGATTTCTATATATATTTTTTTTTACTTTGTGCTTTAAAAAATGTAACATTTAAACTTTGAAAATCCCTTACCTGACATAAAAATATTCAAATGTTTAGAATCTGCCAGACAGTGATTAGCATCTTATGTTACAGGTGGTCTCATTTCTTGCATTTATTTGTGTTCTAAATTGTGATTGGTCTTCGCTTTCTTGTATCTATTTAACCATCTAAGTTAAAAGAGCTCTGATGTGGAACTTAATTTACACAGCCCAGCAGCTAAAAATCCCATGAGAAAACTTTCCTTGTGCTGCCTTGCAAGAACTTTTTTGCCTACTCGGCAAGTCTGTCCCTATCTTAGTACAGCTATTTTTGTACATTCTATATATATAGTGAAAAACAGCTAGTGGCTTTTTCATTTTTTTCTGTAAAATGATACATTTGAATGAGAGATTGTGTGTCCATCTGTGCATGATACATTCGTGTTTGTAGAAGGTCTGTGTGATGTTTGAAAGAGGATTTTCACAGTCTGTTTTTCAGTGTCAGTTTTCTTGCGGAGGAAAGATTAAGGTTGTATCACTTTGCTCTCTGTCGTTTGAATACATTTTCTTTCCCCTTGATTCCTTCCACACTGAGATCAAAAGACATGAATGCTGGCTGTGGTGTGTTTGTACTGATTGTAATGTAGAATGATGATTTCCACTGTTCGCTCATCCTTCACCATCCCTCTACTGGAGATGTCATCAGTCCTGTATCGTATCTCCTCCTCCTCAAAACACACGCGCACACACACACGCACACACACGCGCGCACACACACGCACACACACACACACACACGCGCACGCACGCATACACACACACTAGAAATCATCATACAGCAGTAACTGTACAAAACAAACCTCAGTACTAAATAGAAATGGAAAATTAAACTGTATGTGTTATTATTTGGGTAATTAGCTATAATCAATTTGACCGGTTAACTAACTTTAACCTGCTAAGAGAGACTCTGATTTGCTTGGTGTTGTCTTGCAATATAATTGTTTTTAAATTATAATAATATATTACATTTATATACTTATAGACTTTTTATATTTTTTATATTTGTATAATTACATTAATATAAAAACAGTAGTATTTATTGTATTTTATATTATATATAAATATTTATAATCTTTTTATACAATTTTTTATTATATTATATTTGATTAAAAAAAATAATATATATATATTGCCTGTGACCCGATACTGTCAAATGTGATCAAATCAGACTCGAATCCAAAATTACTTACTATAATAATAATAATAATAATAACATAATTAATTTAACGTGCTGATTAATATCTATAATATTCTCAAAGTTGAAGCTATACTATGCAAGCTATGATGACTTTCACCCTGATAAGCGCGGATCCTAGCCGATTGCACTGTTCTTCGAACTAGAGGCTCGCAGTATGGACAGATTGTTAATGGTCTAAATACAATTCCAAACGCTCACCTAGAAGCTCATTCATCAACCTCAAATATGTATAAAGATGTATGTAGTATCAACTTTACATGGCCGCTCAATATCCTAGTGTGCGCTATTGATAAGCTTTGCGCAGGACAGGCTGGTGACTAAAATATTTAGATAAAAGTATAATACATCTTTCGAATAAAGACTCTACGTTTATTTGTGTGCACTCAGAATAACAACGAAACCGCTTAAGCATGCTTTAGGTCTCA
Source organism: Schizopygopsis malacanthus (assembly GCA_027474115.1). Classification (NCBI taxonomy): domain Eukaryota; kingdom Metazoa; phylum Chordata; class Actinopteri; order Cypriniformes; family Cyprinidae; genus Schizopygopsis; species Schizopygopsis malacanthus. The sequence continues at coordinate 3,344,960 of CM049877.1, forward strand.
AACTAGAATTCACTCCCGTGTCACCCTAACCTGTGTGTATGCCTAACGTTACAAATTACCACATCAGACGTTGCTAACATCATGCAGCTATGTTCAAAAATGTAAAGTTAGCTAATGGAAACTGTAAACTTCATTCTTACTGTTCAATTCATGTTTAACTGAATAAACAGTTATATACATCTTATTGAACATAGTTTATTTTCATCATTATATAGTAGAACATATTTGTGATTTTTGGACAGGAGATAATGTTGAGAAACAAAGACTTAAATTATTCATATTCTGAATGCCTCTTCAAATTTAATCTAATTATCCAAAATTAATCTAGAAATGATTAATAATTAATCTAACATATCTATACAACATATTGCCATTAATATAAATCATTTTTATTTGTAAATGTATTTTTATACTAGATATGTTATATATTTAGACTGTTATTCTAAAATGCGATAAACAAAAAAAAAAAAAAAAAAAAAGAGTTCGTCATGCCATTTTGCTGTGTACTGAACCTATTCACTGCTCCGTCAATGTTTCATGCCAAATCGCTATATTTCCGTGTTTAAAATGTACCTCACTCTCCTGACCTCACAAAGAGGCGCTCTAGCGACTGACACTAGAAGCTGTAGCCTTTGGCGTTCCTTGTTAGAACGCCCGCCTCCCGCGCCGGAAACCCGGGTTCGAGACCCGCTCGGTGTGATGGTGCGGACCCGGGGGGGGGGGTTTAACAATCATTGTTTAACATGTTCAGACTGAGCCAACAGACCATTTTAACATGATAAATTGAATATTAACAAAATGTATGGGTCTAGGTAAAAAAATGTCATTTTCATGAAAACTATTAAAATGGATTTATAGCGTTTTGGAAAAGAGCTCTTCATATATCAACAAACCAAAATTGTTTATGTAATAATAATAATAATAATACTTGTAGTAGCAGTAATATATTTACTGCTATAATATATTTAAATATATTTACAATTTATTTTAATTCTTATTTAATTTATATATTTCTATTAATGTTTTTTAAGATCATTTTATAAATCGTACATATTGCTAGGTAGTTGCTAGGGTGCTCTGGGTGGCTGCAAGTTGTTCTTACCATTTTAGAGTGGTTTCTATCTTCTAACGATCTGCTTCTCATCTCATTGTGTCAACCTGCCCCCAGCTCTCCTTTTCCCACCTAAACCACGAGCAAAGCAGGCAAGTTGCCGATCTGACTGAGAGGACACGGCAGCTCGCAGGGAATGCTGGGAAACATTCGAGCGGATGCGTTCAGCTGAATTCAGATCAGCGCTCCACTTCCTATTGTGTTGGCGTCTTCTCGTGGAATCTTCGAACGCCCTCTCGATCCGTTGTTATGCTCCTAAAGCCGAACGCTTATCCATCCTTCCCTCCGAAGCACCAGCCCACACCTCTTCTTTCTTGCTTTCTCCCTCATATTTGTTTATTCACTCTGTCTCCTCTTGTTTCTCCAATGGACCAGTTCAGATACACTCCTCACGGTCTGTCTTTCTCTCTCCAGCATGCACACACTCTTGAAGCTGGCTTTGGTTCTGATCTGCGCCTCTGGCCCTTCTCCCAGGGTTCGTTGTTTGATGGGATTTGTGCTTTGGCATTACAATTGCAACATCTCTCTATCGCACACACACACACATATAGACTTCCTGCAGTTCATACAATACAAATGACAGCATTTTGAAACTCTGCACATGTATGCCGGCTTATAAAGTCTAAATCAGACAGTTACATGCACTTCCATTACTGTCAGATACAGAGCAGCCCACATGCACACAAATGCAGCAAAGACAAAGAATCGCTCTTCGCTGCCGTATGAGTGCAGATGCATAAATGAATGCGAGAGGAATTAGAACAAAGGTTATCTGCGTTCGCCTCTTCTTCCAGAGCTTTTACTAGGGCCTGGTTTCCTGTCAGCCGTGATGTAAGCTGCATTGGAGCAGTCTGCGTGTTTGTGCCGTTGAGCGTGCATTATATGGAAGTGTACAGTATGTTTTGTGTCTTTGCAGTGAGCTTTCCCAGAAACACATTTGTGAGATTGATGTTTGAAAAGTGTGTGGGTGAGTTTAACATTTTTTTTATGTAAATCTCACAAATCCTCACTTTTGAGTGTAAAACATTTATTTGTTTGTTTATTTATTTTTTGGGACAATATACAAAGATAATTATAATTGCTACAAACATCATAAGTAATATATTATGCCCTTTTTGGTAGGTGGGTGAAACTCATGAAGACTTTGTTCCTCATAATCAAAAGACAATGTAGGAAATTATATTTTGCATTAAGGAAAGGAGGCCCGTTTGGGATTGTTACACTTTTCTTGCAGTGTGGCAATATTTTAATGGTAATTTAGCCCATAATTCACCTGAAGATGAAAATGTTTTCAGTATTTTTATTGTAGTGCAGTAATCAAAATCATTCTGTCAGGACATAGTGATTATATTGAATTAATAAAATAAATTCAGTACAAAAATACCACAGTGCTGTGTGAAGTTTGCTTAACAAATTTACACTTTTTAAATAACATTTATTTTTCACATTTTGATCATGAGAATGTTTTTTAGAAATGTATTTTATGTAAATGTATTTATTTAAATGTATTAAATAATTAATTTTAATTATATATAAAAAACAAAAAGTATATGGAAGAGTAGTAATACCTTAAAACCTTACCGATACCCATCCCTACCACTCCATAAAAAAGCACACAATGTTTATTAGATAATTTCATAGATTGTATATCTATTTTATAATAAAATCTGTCAACCAGATGTATGCTATAATAAAAAATAATAGAATCATTATATTATTATAATTTTTTTTATTTCGTTTGTGAAATTCTTTGTTCATCTGAGTGTACTGTAGAGCAGTGGTTCTTACACAAAAAATGCCTGCACAAGCTGGTGCATTTACAATTTATTGAACTATATCAGAGTAACAAGTTTATTAAATACAAACTATATACATAAAATAACAGAAAGTATAAAAAAATAAAAGTGCAGCTGTGTCATATAACTTGCATGAAATAAAAAAAAATAGAGAAAATAAAAGTGCAGCTGTGTCAAAATTTTTATATTTAAAAAATAGAAAGATATAAAAGTGCACTTTGCAATCTGGCTCGAAACTTTTGAGGTCCGTGTCACAAATGATATGTTTTGTTAGTTTTTTTTCAAGGCGACTATTTTATAACATTCGTTAATGTTTCCAGGCGACGCGTATATTTGTCACGTGAACACCGCAGCCACAACACTGTATGACGATCGGCTTAATTTCCTTTTTTCATTTCAAAATATTCACAAACTTGCACCATGTATCAACTATTTGATATTCCGTTCTCAAAAATGAGTGAGTGTGTTTGGTCGTTTAATACCATTAAAATGATCCTTATCTATAACGATGGGCGCCACCATGTTTATTTGCATCAGTTCAGAGAGTCTGTCTGTCACCAGTTTCTCCATAATGCAAGAAAGTGGCCGGTGAATCCGAGAAGAATAGAGTAAACTATAGTTATATGTTTGTCATGTGAATAACACACGTCGTCATTTGTATTTGAATAGATAGATTATTGCTGCTTCCACTAGATCAGTTGTATTTTAAAACTCCAAATGATTGTTTTACTGTCAAGTTTTATAATAAAATCTGACTCAAAACCAGATAGTCAGCTGCTATGGCTCAAACCAACGCGCGAAAATTTATAATAGAATAATAGTAGTAATAATATATACCGTATAGGAGCACAGAAATAAAAATCCCATATATACCAAACCGGATATAAAAGGTAAACATATGTTTCACACACACACACACACACACACACACACACACACCGCGCAGTTATATTATTATAATTTTTTTCAGATTCCGGATTTATCTCACTTTTGAAAAAAGGAAAATTCCTTGGCGCGCCCCACCTGATATTCACTCAGGTGATCGCCTGAGTGTAACTGTAGAGGAATGTGTAAATTTGTTCATGTACAGCTGTATTCGATAAACTAAGTGAGTGACATAGCGCTTGACACGGAGAGAACTGTATAGTGTGTGTGTGTGTGTGTGTGTGTGTGTGTGTGTGTGTGGTGGTGGCCGGCACTGGCATCTCATTTCACACACAGCTGAGACTTCAAAGGCAGCACACATTAACCCTGTGTGGCGGAACCCTGCATGAAACCGCATTTCCCGTCTTGCCTTGCTCTCCATCGTCTCCCTACACACCCGCATTCATATTGAAATGACCTGATGTGTGCCTCGTCTGTCAAAGATAAAACTTCAAACGAGTTATGCACGTGTGAGATGAGTTCAGGAGTTATCCGTGGTCAGGTGTGTGTAAAGTCAGCGCCTCGCCTCGGGTGTAGCATGAAGAGGACGATCTGAATAGTTCTGGAATCAGTGTTGATGATATTGGGAATACCGGACAGTGCATTAAATCTGCCGTGTTTTCAGCTGATCAGAGCAGATTACGAATGCAGAATCAATAGGGAAATCACAAGGTGGCGGGACGTGCTTTTACATCAATGAGAGGGGTGTACAGATGTAACTGTGTTAAAGAAGATGTGCTGTTCAGATCTTAAAACGCTCTTCATCAACTGCAAGCCGTTCATTTCGCCGCGGGAGATTTGTTCGTTCATTCTCGTGAGTGTCTACATTCCTCCGCAAGCGCACGTGAGCTCAGCTTTACAGAAACTCACTGATCTGATCACAGACACAGAACAAAAACACCCGGACTCTGTTTTAATTATTCTCTGGGACTTAAAGCAATAAAGCAAATCTCTCCCCCGAACAGCCAAAATACAGACAGCACATCACATGTCCCACCAGAGACAGTAATATATTGGATCACCATTACACAGCGATTAAGGAGGCATATCACTCTGTTCCACGAGCAGCTTTAGGACTATCAAGGTTCAAGGTTTCTTTATTATTTCTTTATCTATCTGATCACTGTTTGGTTCATCTCATACCGACCTACAGGCAGAAATTAAAATCTGCTAAACCTGTATTAAGAATGGTTAAAAGATGGACTAATGAAGCAGAGCAAGACTTAAAAGCTTGTTTTGACCTCACTGATTGGTCTGTTTTCGAAGCTGCTGCAAACGATTTAGACGAGCTCATAGAGACTGTAACATCTTATATCAGTTTCTGTGAGGATAAGTGCAGTCCTACCAGGACTCGTTTAACCTACAACAACGACAAACCACGGTTCACTGCAAAACTCAGACAGCTACGCCAGGCCAAAGAAGATGCTTACAGAAAGGGGGATAAAGTCTTGTATAAACATGCCAAATACACACTGGAAAAGGAGATCAGAGTGGCAAAGAGGAATTATTCTGGCAAGCTAAGGAACAGATTCTCTTCCAGTGATTCTGCTTCAGTGTGGAGACATTACCAATTACAAGACACCATTTCCCAACACTCTGGATAATCAACAGCTGGCAGATGATTTGAATGATTTTTACTGTAGGTTTGGAAAAACATCCCACACCCGCCCTGAACACAGCTCCACACAACCATTAACACCTCCAGCAACCTCCCTCTCCCCCACACCTGCACTGAAAATAATTGAAGATGACGTGCGCCAGGTCTTCAGAGAGAACAAAAGAAGGAAAGCACCAGGACCCGATGGCGTGACACCAGTCTGTCTGAAATCCTGTGCTGACCAGCTGGCCCCCATCTTCAGACAGATCTTCAACAGATCCCTGGAGCTGTGCGAAGTCCCCTCATGCTTCAAATGCTCCACCATCATCCCCGTCCCAAAGAAACCCCAAATTACTGGACTTAATGACTACAGACCTGTGGCTCTAACGTCTGTGGTCATGAAATAATTTGAAAGACTGGTTTTGGCTTATCTCTCCACTGGACTCTTACTGGACCCCTTGCAGTTTGCCTACAGAGCAAACAGGTCTGTGGATGATGCATTCAAAATGGGACTGCACTTCATCCTGCAACATCTGGACAGACCAGGGACTTATGTGAGGATCCTGTTTGTAGAGACTTCAGCGCCGCCTTTAACATCATCATCCCGGACACCCTTCAGAATAAACTGACACAGCTCTCCGTCCCCACCTCCGTCTGTCAGTGGATCAACAGCTTCCTGATTGACAGGCAGCAGCTAGTGAAGCTGGGAAAATTCTCATCCAGCACCCGCACCATCAGCACTGGAGCTCCTCAGGGCTGTGTTCTCTCCCCACTGCTCTTCTCCCTGTACATGAACGACTGCACATCTAAAGACCCCTCTGTCAAGCTCCTGAAGTTTGCAGATGACACCACTCTAAACGGCCTCATCCAGGACGGTGACGAGTCGGCTTACAGACAGGAAGTTAAGGATCTGGCTGTCTGGTGCAGTCTTAACAACCTGGAGCTGAACACGCTCAAAACCGTGGAAGATGATCGTGGATTTCAGGAGAAACCCCCCTGCTCTCCCCCCACTCACCGTCATGAACAGCACTGTGACTGCAGTGGAGTCATTCAGAGTTCCTGGGCACCACAATTTCTCAGGACCCAAAGTGGGACAATCACATTGAGTCCATGGTGAAAAAGGCCCAGCAGAGGCTGTACGTCCTTCGCCAGCTGAGGAAGTTCAACCCTCCACAGGAGCTGCTGATACAGTTCTACTCTGCCATCATTGAATCCGTCCTCTGCACGTCAATAACTGTCTGGTTCAGCTCAGATACCAAATCTGACCTCCGAAGACTACGGAGGGTTGTCCGGACTGCTGAGCGAATCATTGGTACAACCCTCCCCACTCTCCAAGAACTGTACTTATCCAGAGTGAACAAAAGGGCTGACAAAATCACTCTGGACCCTCACATCCAGCACACTCCCTCTTTGAACTGTTACCGTCTGGTCGACGCTACAGAGCTCTGAGCACCAGAACGACCAGACACAGAAACAGTTTCTTTCCCCAAGCAATGCATCTCATGAACACTGGACATTAAACGTGGAACACACAACACTATTATACAATTATTTATTCACCACACATACTTATTTTTTTTCTTTTCAAATTTGCACATGTCAGACCTCACACATAATTGTCTGTATTGTATATTGTGTTTTTGATATTTTGTACATTGCCTATTTGTATATTATTCTTTTATTATCTGTGTCCTGTCCTGTTACTGTGATTCTGTTGCACTGTGGAGCTTCTGTGACTATAACAAATTCCTCGTATGTGTAAACATACCTGGCCAATAAAGCTGATTCTGATTCTGATTCTGAAACTCACTTCCACATGTGTCAACTTAATCATGTGACAAATGTCGAGTTAGAACAAAGCAAAGGTAATGTCAATGCAAAATCGATGGTTCCTTAGTGCATGTTTCTGATCTATTGTATGTCATAACTCGACGTCATGATGCACTAACCACAGGCGCAAAAAAGTAAAATCAGCCCCTGTTGGTCAAACTCTGCAACCTTTATGAATCAGGCTTTAGAGATCTAACAGTTAATTTAACTGAGCGTTAAGTAATTGTGAGAGTCCTGATGATGACTGTGTGACAATTAGGCTGATTATAATGATGTAGTTAAGATGTTGATAGTCTTAACGACGACACCAGAAAGCTAATGATGGTCACATAACTGTGCGCTAATGACAATGATAAGGATAAAACTTTGTAATATGATATGATGCTGCTGATGGCCTAATTATGACGATATACATGTAGTCTAGACGTTTAACCATCTTAAAGTTTGATGATGTGCATATTTTATTAAATTGTATTATTAAATTTTTTAGTTTATTTTAGAAATTATTTTAGAAATTAAATAAATATGATCAAATAATGTAATAACTAAAGTAAATATTGAGTAAAACCAACCCAGTATTTATTTATGTAATTAAAATAAGTTAGATCTAGAATAGTACTTCTGACATTTTATTTTATTTTAGAAATTAATGTATATATATTTTTTATTATTTATTTAGCAATTTGTGACTCCGTGGAAGTGTTTCGTGATGTGCATAATATTTTATTTGATTTATTTCTATGACAATATACAATTATTTTATTTTAGAAACTGGATAATATCCAATCATCTAATAAATAAATAAATATTACGTTAAAATTAATATGTGAGGATAAAGAGACTGCGGATTGAGAGGCATAGTGGCCATTCGAAAATAATATTTCATTGCAGCAATATGTTGAAGACCCGGGTTAATGAAAAATATCCCACGGTCATCTCTGCTCTGTATTTTCTCTCACAGATGCAGTCTCTCTTGTGACTAACACTGGTTTGATCTCAGCTGTGTTGGTCTAGTGTGCTGTAGATTTGTCATTTCTACAGTATAAACTCTGCCTGTGTTTGGGGCTGTACTGCAGGGCTTTGGCTCTTGATGTATTATGAATCTCTAGCTGGACTGGTCTGTTATGGCAGGGATAATGTTGTGTGTGTGTGTGTGTGTGTGTGTGTGTGTGTAGCTGCACCGGTCTCAGGCAGGGATAAAGCCGTTTGTATTGGATAGGATTTGCCCCAGAAAGCAGATGATAAAAATGATGGGCAAATCTCTGATTGAGTTGTATAATAGAGTTTGTTTGTCTGGAAGCATGTGTGTTTATATGTCACTGGGAATAATTAGTTATTTGTCATTTAACAGATGTTTTTATACTCGCAGCGACCTGCAGTGCAACTTTAAACAGGTTCAGTCGCTGTGGAGCAACATGAGGTTAAGTTCACAATCATCAGGACAGAGATTTCACCATAAATCTGCTGCATCTGTGACATGATGTGGATTACCAGAAATTAATTTCATCCTCAGTTTGTAAAAATATTGTTTCCACTAATGCACTTTTTGTGGATGTCTATGTGGAGAGGCATTGCTCTGGGATTAATGTGAAATTGCATTCTGTTTCAAACATATAGCCACAACACCTTAAACTTTATATGTGACAAATTTTATGGTAAAATCAATTAAGTTACATCCAATATTATACAAAACATAGAAACTTATAGATTCCATGAAGCAGACTTTGCCATGTCTTCCATGTGCTTCCATGCAAGTGTTGGGTGATGTGCATACATTTTCTATTTTTTTTTCATATGTATATTTATTTTAATGTATATTTTATTTATAATTAATTTGAGAAAATAAATGAATAATAATGATGCACAGAATTGATGTAAGATACAAACAATATAAGTTGCATGTTTGTACTTGTTCCAGAATGTCCATAGACTTCCATTTTAAGTGCATTAATGTAAATATGTGGCAAAATATGTTTTCTGTGCTACGCGACAGAAACGTACAGAGCTTTTTAAACTGGAAAACTATTTTGCTATTCTTCTATTATACAATTGTTTTGGAGTGTCTACGTGTCTGACACAGCTATACAGCCACTGATGATCCCACTATGAGTGTGTGCGTTTTATGTGAAGGTTTAAAACGACTAAATCCTGCATTTGTGTTCTGACGGCATTAACCAGTGAGACGTTACTGCTCTAATTAACAGCTTTTAGTCATGGCTTCCTGAATGACCCCATTTAGCACAGTCCTGTGAAGTGTTACAGCGACCTCCACATGAGTTCTTCATCAGATGCTTTAAGCAAACACTAGCAGCATGGATGCATTTTACACAAGATAGCAGAATGTAATGGAATTTATATAGTATGTAGTATTGTAAATTTGCTTGATTGATGGTCAGTTACTCTTATTAAGTTACGTTCATCCAATATTACACAAGACAGAAACTCATTTGAAAGCAGCAAACTTTTGCCAAATGCAGCAATTACTGCTTCTGTGGAAGTGTTTGGTAATGTACAGATTTATTTTATTTTATTTTTCTAAATTGAGAAAATAAATAATATTAAAGAGATCATATGATGCGATTTCAAGTTTTCCTTTCTCTTTGGAGTGTTATATATAGGCATGGGACGATAACCGGTTTCAAGGTATACCACGGTTTGGAAAAGTCACGGTTTCAAAACCATTCGAATTTTCCGTTATACCGTTTTACCCTCACCCTGCGGTTGGTGCGAGGCTGTGGACAGTCGTGAGTGTCACATGTGTGTATGATGATGGCCGAAGGAGATGAATCCCTGGAACTTGTTCCCTCGTCGAAAAACACAAAGTCTGCTGTATCTTAGCTTAGACTAATCATGTTCCGTACAAAACGATGTTCAGTACAGATGACCACTAAATAAATACTTCTAGGTCGTACATAAACTATCCATCTGTGTTATCTTCTTTTCTCCCTCTTTCACCCCCGATCAAGACAGAGACTCGCCCACCTGTCGTTTGTTTCAGTGTTGAAATAAATACTATTTGGCTTGCTACCGAGGTCTGAGGCAGATAACATGGCTAATTAACTAGCTAACATCAACTAGTTTACTCCCTCGCGTTACTTCACAGAGCGGCGAATAGCAGACTAAAGGCCAAAGTATACTTATTTTTAGTACGCGTACGTTAGCGTATGCGCACAGTCGTACGCGCAGCCTTGCAAAGCACAGGTGCATCTCAATAAATTAGAATGTCGTGAAAACGTTTTTCCATTTTTTCTTGTAACATTTCAAAAAGTGAAACCTTCATTTATTTTAGATTCATTACATGTAAAGTACATTTCAAAAGTTTTTTGTTTTAATTTTGATGATTAGATGATTACAGCTCATGAAAGTCTTTGTTTGGACTTCCATAAGAGGACACATCTAGAAATCAGTGGTTAAGTTGTATTAACAACACTGTTCCAGAACAGTACAATGTAGATATTTGAGTGTGTGCGGCACAGTTTATGGAGGACTGGCAGGAGAGCGGCCTTGCTTGTAGGCTTGCACAAAGGCTGTTTCTATAAAAGGGGGCAATTCCAACTTTGCAAGGACAGTCTGACGCTTCTGACTCACAGCCTGCAAGTACGTTTCTGCTAAGTTAAGTTTTGAGCTGTGTAGAGTAGTGCTTGTTTGTCATTTCTCCGATCACAAATGCAGACATGGTAATGTAAAAAGACAGTATCAAGTCATTATAATCAGTAATTATGTCCCCACTGGATGCAACAAATGCCTCGTTTATAATGGGTTTTATTGTTTTAGTCTCGTCTCGCTGGGAAGAAACACCATCACAATACGATACATAACATTTCTGTCACATGGTTGATGTATTCGGCCAATCACAATGCACTGGATAGCTGGCCAATCAGAGCACGCCTCGCATCTCTGCATGATGAGCTTTGTAAAAATCAATGCGTTTCAGAAAGGTGGAGCATAGAGGAGAAACAATAATGTACAGTATGTTGAAAATAATGTGTTTTTTCAACTTTAAACCACATAAATACATTGCATTACACCAATAAAATAAGTAAAATAAGTAAAACCAGTAAAATAATTTTGGAGATCATTGTTTCTATCGCAAAAAAATACTGTAGAAACTTCAAATAATGCAAATTTTTGCACAGAATGGAATATATAAACTCGTCTCAACTAAATCTCTTGAATAAAGCAAACTTTGCCAGATGCAGCAATTAGTGCTTCTGTGGTTGTGTTTGAAGTACATTTTATTTTATTTATAAATTATTTTTAGAAATTAAATATTGTTAAATAATATTAATTTATTTATTTTATTTTTATTTTATTTTTTTCAAATGATTAAGTAAAACCTATAGTAAAAACCTGCATATATGTCATGTCATTACAAATATTTTTGGGGATCTATATCAATTATTTCCATGGCAAAGAATGGAAAATAAAGAATGATAAAACAAAGTTAATTGCTTGATCAACACAATGTGTAGTTTGAACATTATAAGTGCTTTTCAGTTTGCTGAAAACAGACTTGTAACACATTATACCATATTTCAGTTCACTGCTCAGCTCTTCCACTACATTCATGCAGAAAGTGTGATAAACATGTCCAAATGACACTCAACAGCATGGTGTTTTGTGTTAGTGTGTTAAGCATGTGTCAGACGTACAGCATGAGACTCTGCTTCATTTACAGTAAGTGCTCATCATCATCAATGCTTGTTGCACATTTTTGCACTTAGTCTTCAGTGCTAGCTCCTGGTTATATATCCTCTAAGCGCTTTTCCTCTCTTCTCTTTACATTCCTGAGCTCGTCTTCTTTCCCTTCACTTGCTCTGTGTCACAGCTGCGGTGAAATCCTTACAGTTTTGTCTGGAAGGCGTCGTGAATTCTCTCTGTCAGCTCCTTTGTCCTGCCGCAATTATCATAGTGATGGAAATGAAAGACACAAAAGAAGGAACATGATTTTCAATAGGCAACTTTTCAAAGTCTTTGTTCGTTTCTAATGTGACTGAAAGACAAAGCAGAAAAGGGCAAAACACAGGAGAGAAAAGGCACGTTTGTTTTGTGAAACGTTAACATGTGAGATGTATCTTTTGCATTACAGCCATGTTCAGCTGCAATCTCTGTCTCTCTGGTCCTCTTCCAGACAGGCTAAGTTTAGTGCTTTTGTGGAATTTGCAACAGCAGAAAGTTTCCTCGAGTCTAAACGGATCAGACACACTCCATAGTGTCGGTTTTCTGCATCCTTTTTAGGGTTGACTGCCGGTTTAAAGCAATGTTCCGGATTCAAAACGAACTCTACGCACTTCAGTTTGTGGTATGATGTTGATTACCACACAGATAATCATTTGGACTAGTCCTTTTATTTTGCAAACGCAAGCAAAACTTGCATTCACAGTAATGCACTTATAATGGAAGTCAATGGGGGAAGACATGGAGGCTTTGAAGCAGAAATGTGTGGTGTGTAAAACTGCTTATATTCATTCTTCCATACTGAAAGTATGTTATTTGAGCTTTAAAGTTGCCTAAGTCCATCTTTTATCTGTGAGACTTCTGTTGGAAGAGCTTCTAGACATGCATCACCAACCAACATTAATATTTCTAATTAGAAATATTAGAAAAAATAAGTTACCAGGATTACCAGCTTTACATGGCCATGTGTGAAACATTGGATATAACTTAGCACAGACAGCATTAGTAAATGGCTTTATCATGTTAACATATATAAAGTTTAAATCTGGTGGCTAAACTTACCAAAAAAGTGTTCACTCACACAGGTTTTAACAATAATAACAAAATATATATATATAAAAAAAAAATAACAAATTTTTTTTATTTTGTACAATTTTCCCCCACCTGGTTACACTTGTGGTGTTCCTGGTCAAAAATAACCGATCTACAATAAATCTCTCATTATGCTATATTATTACCACCAAATATTGGATTCAATCTTTTTTATGAAATTGTTTTCTTTAAATAAGCACAGGGTTTGTATTTCTTTTTGGGACGGATTGATCACAGGCCTGATTGATCTGAGCTTAGATTGATCTCAGATTGATCTCAGTGCCAATATTATCCACAAATAATGTTTTTTTTCACACTCAGTAGCTATGGTTCATAATAAGGCCAAAACATGCTAATTAAAAGAAGCTGATAAAAAGATTGAATCCAATATTTGGTGATAATGTAGCATGATGAGTGATTTACAAGCAATGTTTAAAAGGTGGGTCATTTTTGACTCAGAACCCCCAATTAGAGGATTTTCAGCACAGCACGAGGATTAAAAAGGTCCCTTGGATTTTCACTTATATTGTAAATGCATGTATTTGTGTTGATAAGGTGACAAAACATTGTTTTTCTTCGTTGTTGTTTTTTCTTTATAGGCCAAGTGATGACTCAACAACAAATATCCCATTGATCTTTATATGTGCTCTCCGAGAACATTTGACTGAACACAGAAATAGACTTTTTGACACGGTCTTTCAGTTCGGCGGTTGATTTATTTCAGAGTGCTTTTAATCTATTTGCAAAATCTTAACAAAAAAGACTAAGAGCCCCGTTCATTTGTTTCGTGATGACTCTTTCGTCACAGTGATGCAGCATCTTTGTATCGGTGTGGCTCTGTAGTGAATGACCCTGTGTTTCTACACCTTTTATCAGAGCTCTGCTTTTGTGTTCAGAGAATTTAATCACTTCGTAATTGGGTGTTTTTTTTTATATCAAAGTGGAGTGAAATTATAGGCTTGAGGTTGATAAACAGCAGAAATGGCTGTGAGCGAATCAGCCACGCTTGGCCAGGTGAATACTGAGTCACATTGGCAGAGCAAAATTACCCACAATTCATTGCCTGCTTGGTGAGCTTCTTTGAAATGTCACAATATTTTAATGCACTAGGTGAGAGGAGAAAGAATATTTTATATCTAGAATAATTTTGTATGTTCGCTGCCTGCATGCATGTATATGTCCGTAAATTAATAAAATGTCTTGTTAGTTGAGCATGATTTTGCTTGTTGCTAATTTTGTAGTTAGATATATTTATTTTAATTGCAAAAGGATGAATGTCACAAAGTTTTATTAGTTATATTTCATCTAAAGATTACAAAATAATATAAGAAATATATTATATATATTATAAATATAAAACAATACTATATTACTTGCCTTTAATAATCTTCTAGGTTTTATTTATTGCTTTAAAATTAGGTACTTTGAGGTATTTATGTGTGTGTGTATTTACTGCATAATCCATAAAGATGCCACATTTAGCCATGCATAATGTGCACATTTGAACAAAATTGAAAAACTACTGTTTTTAATTGCTTTATTATTGAAGTGTCACGTGACACAAACCCCAGTATAGTCTCGGGTTAATTTCAAGGTTATTAGCACATAAAATGTAAAAATAAAAACCTTGTTGTGTCAGTTAACTGAGCTCCCATGATGCTTGGGATTACCATATTATTTCTTTCTCACGATTGCGAATGATTTCTAGATGCCTTTTTCTGGACGCAACAGAATAGGCAGCTTTTTTGGCATAATGCACCGTAAAATCACAAAAATACCCTCCGACAGCTCTAAGGCAAGATAGAAATCAAAGCTTTTATAAAAGCACTTCTGGCTCAGGTAAGCCATTTTAGATTACACATTTGTAGCCGGGTGAATATCTCGAAATGGCAGTCTGTAAAAAGTCTCCCCGAGCAGAAATGGTAGTGCATTTGAGAAGCACCCCAGGGTTATGATGCCCTCCGTGGACGTCTGGGAGTTTCTGTGATAGCGGCTCAGAGAAATGAACGCCGGTCACATCTTCAGTCAAACCTCCAAATGAGTTTGTTTTGATAGTTTATGTCTGCGCTTCCTAAGTGGCTTTTAATTCATTCTGACACTGAATATAAAGACCCAGCCAGCGCTGAAACACAGATAGCGCTTGGCGTATTAATATTACCAGGCGCCATCATTTACAATCACCCCTACAATTGCGGAATCACAAGCACCGCTGTTTATTTCTCTCCGTAGCCGGTTGTAGATGAGATAGGGGTGTTTCTAAGTGGTACGATCCCTCTCCATTGCTACGGTGGGAAGAACGAGGCATTAATCTTCGCCGCTTGGACAGAGGGAAATTAATGATCATTTGCGCTGACGACATAATCGGGCTTCACGCTGTCCTCCGATACTAAATTGGCATCTTTGTTCCACGTAATATCTCTCTCTCTTTCTCTCTCTCTCCTGCTCTCAATCTTTGCTCGTTGCCTAGTCGTTTGCCATTATCAGTCATTAAGTGGCTGGTTTCCATGGCAACGGTGGTTTGGAGATGGCCTGGTAGGGTGTAAACTGGCCTCTGGTCTAACGCGGTGAAATTATCTCGTCACGCTGCAAAGGTCTGCGTGCTCTTCTAGGTCACCGTTGTGCTTTTGTCGCAGCTGACGGTTTGCATGCGAAGGTCACGGTGTGCATGTATGTGTGAGACGGAGTTAAAGGGTTAGCTCACTCACAAATGAAGGTTCTGTCATTGCTTGCTGCTCACCTTTGTGTTGTCATCTATAGGACACAAAAGGAGATGTTTTGCCCAATGGCCTGGCTGCTGTTTTCCATACAGTGAAAGTGAATGGGGACTGGGATACATGTGCATTCAAATAACACCTCAAGATACATTGCATCTGTTTTTTTGTCGATTATGAGATCAGTGACAAAAATCAATGAGGTCTGATGTTAAACCTGTGGAGACATGTCTTGAGGTGCCACTTTTGTATGCACTTCTAATTCCGTACAATGTTAAGTGAATAGTGACTGGGATGCATTCATGTACATTGGAGCATGATGTTTCAAGATGTGTCACACTATCTTTGAAGTCAACGAAAAGACTTATCAGTCGATTGTATTTGATGTCATTGACATGAAACATGGTTTTGAGGTGTCTCAATTACATATAAACATGTACATGAAAACGACTTCAGTTTCACTCTGTTCCTCACATAAAACTATTGAATGACTTCAGAAGACTTTTTAATTGTAATGCACAAGTCATAGAGATGCTTTGGATGGTGCTTTTTTGTCATTTTTGGCACTTGACAGCACCAGGTCACCATGCACATTATGTTTGGAAAAGAGCCGCTTCAACATCGCATTTTGCATTTATGCGTTTGGCTTTTATGCAGAGCAACCTTACATTGCTTTCAAGATATACATTTGAACATTTCATACAGTTAACTGAAACTAAAACCATGACAAAATCTTACTTCGAATAAAATTGAAATAATAATATATATAGATATAAACTTATTTTATTTCAGCGAATTGCCAAGGAGACTTTTCTCATTTTCATTAACTAAAACCAAATTTACTAAAATAATTAAAACAAAAATTAATACAATCTTAAAAAAGACATTAAGCAAACATACAAAAACTAAAACTGATAAAAAATGACAAAACACACAGCAATATATCTTTAAACTTAAAGTGAAAGCAAATAAAAAGATTCAAAAATATTAATAAAAATGAACTAATAATCTTATTAGCTATGTTTCAATCAAAAGTTGCGAATCTTAAAGGTGTTGTTCACCCAAATATTAATTTTCTGTCATAACTTACTTGCTCTAAACCTAGGACCCTATGACATCTATTTTATTTTTTTCCATATTCCCTTTTATTTTTTCAAAATAAATGTTTCATTCCGCTTTAATAGTTAAATAAAATTGTATTAATAAAAAATATATAATTAATTGAAATCGTGAAATTTACATAATTTAACAGCAATTTATTAAAAGTTTAACAAAAAACAACCCCCCCCTAAATTCAGATAAAATGAATGGATGTAATCATAGCTAATGATACTAAAATAACACTGAGTGGCACAGAAGAAAGAACGTCGTACAGGTTTGGGTAAATGATAACAGAACGCTCATTTATGGGTGAATTACTCCTTTAACACAATCAGGATTTCTCATGGATCGCCCGTTTCCTGACCTCCTCAGAAACTCCTCGCCCGGTCTTTATTTGCTCTAACGCCACACACGTATTAACACAGCGTGCTAAAAGCCTTATCTCCTTACACTTCTCTTTAAGTATCCTCTCTTCTTGACAGTACCATTTAAAGGGCTTTGACCCTATTGGCGTTTTACACGGGCGGCACGTCCCTTTAATTACGTCGTTTGGTCTCCCAGCGCTCTCTTGCTCGCTCTATCTGCCTCGCCAGGCAACACGTTGAATGTCATGTGTGGATTTGTGCATTTATGCTAAACGCTGGTGTCACATGGTATTTGAATATCCAGGGCTGCTTTGTAATGTGAGACATGCTTGTTTTATACATATTTGAGATGTCAATCATGCCTACGAAAACCTAATATACAGGTGCATCTCAATTAATTAGAATGTCATGGAAACGTTCATTTATTTCAGTAATTCAACTCAAATTATGAAACTCGTGTATTAAATATATTCAATGCACTGAAGTAGTTTAAGTCTTTGGTTCTTTTATTTGTGATTGATTTTGGCTCACATTTAACAAAAACCCACCAATTCACTAATGCTTTATAGATGCCGGTATATCTATTCATAAATACAATTTATGCTTTAAGCAGACTAAAACACACTTATAGATGTACGCTCTCAGTCCAGTGCAGTGATATTGCACTGCAGAGTGTTTGATTCGTGTAGTTTAGGTGTTTTCTGAGGGTGTATAGAGCTTTACACACACAAACACAGTTTAAACAGTCAAGGTCATTGATAGAAAAGCTTGTGATCGCTTGCGTTTCCCTTTTTATTGGGAAAAATATAAACGGAATGTTATATGTAACTGTTCAGATCTGAGTTTTCAGTAGGGCTGCAGCTAATGATTATTTTTATTGTCGACTAATCTATCGATGATTTTTCAATTAATCTATTTATTATTTTCTTATCAGTTGATGAATTCTTTAGTTAAACTATAAATAAATAACAACAGTAACTTCTGCTATTAATATTTGATTTTATTCAAACGTTTTTCTCATAATTAATACTTTACAAAAAATGTATTATAATAACAACAAAGGAAATAAATATACAATATTAACATATACAATAAATAATTAATACAAATAAAAAATGAAAGAAAATTACAAAAATAAGACAAGACATTATTTCTGTTGTTGTTGTTGTTAACATATAATAATACATATTTTAAAAAAATCATAAAAATATGTATACGCTTTACAGTAATTTGTGCTTAGTTGTCATAAAAATTTCACAAAGCAAAAATCTTAATGGGGCTAAAAATGCACATTAAGGAATGCACATGTAATGTGTACATGCATGATATTCACCCTGATTAAAATCTGACACTGTACGTGCAGCAGTGCCCCCCCCCCCCCCATTTCATTGCATTTTTCATTGTCGACGAACCTCCTATGAACAGCAATCTTCAGTGTTTTCCTCTAGTCGGCTCAGGAACACAGCTATCATCAAGTGATCCCCGCAGTGATCCCCGCAGATCTTTAGCTATCACCCTAGAGTTCTCCGTCGATTGTTTGAGGATTCTGCAGTGTGTCCCTTGGACTTATTTTTGTAGGACAACCACTCCAGCGGAGAGAAGCAGCAGTGCTGGATTTCATTCTGATTGTGAAATCCTTTGGTAACCCTTTGCAGTCCTGTGAGCTTCAACAACCCTTATGAGGTCTTCTGAAATCTTCATACTGCACTTGAACAGAAATCTGTTTGTAAAGGGCTGGTAAACGCACTGCTCATGCAGCAGCGAAGGTCAAATGCACTTGTGCGATGATTGGAACAACTCGCCCTAATTATTGTTTTCAACAAGTCATTATAGTTTCCTCCAATGACCTTGTCAGTGAGGTTTGCTAAAACTTGCATCCCAATTACCATTTCTAACGCCAAGTATTAAATGTATTTTTTTAGTAAAAATGATACTGCCTTTATTGTGACATAGTTGATAATATCAGATCAGATTTATCAGAAATCATTTTAATCATGTGTATTTTGGAGTCATGTTTAAAGATAAAGACACACTTTGGATTCAAATAAAACATCCCGTCAGTGGACACAATCTCATTTCCGATTTATCAAAAGATTCCTCGTGTGTTAATTGTGTTCCTCGGGGGGTATAATGGCGAGCAATTAAAGGCAGATCAGACCTGTCGTTTCACCAGCGGGATGCACATCTGGCAAGCCTTCATCATCCTCCTCCTCCTCGGCTGTCTGGGTTTGCAAACTTCCTGTCAAGTTTTATATATATTTATTTTATTGAAGATAATGAGGAAATTACGCTACCGCTACACCCCTAATATATATATATATACATATAATTTATACAGTAAAATGTATAGAGTTTATTCTGTATAAATTTATTTGCCTACTTTTTAATAATCAGTCAAATCCCATCCTTCATTTTTCTTCATTTCTTTATTTGTTTTCATAAAGCCCATTTTTTCAGCTTTTGTTTATTTCTCTCATAGTCTTTGTTAAAATAAAATAAGAAAACAAACACACATGTTGTATTGAAAGTGACAAAAAAATAAAAAATAAGTTGCTGATTGTGTCTATAGAAACAATATATTTTAAGTTTATTGCAAAATATGCATATTTAATATTTTAATAGCATAGGGAGACCAACTCCATTATTCATGGTGCCTCGTGGAAGATTGCTAGTTCTTTTGGTGCTAATCGTTGCCATGACTCTCTGATCATGGAATTGTGTGCACAGCATCATGGGTAATGTAGTTTTTCAACACAAATTCTGCTGGTAAGCATGATTATTATAGAAATAAGTTGAAATAATGCAAACAAATGGCTTCAACAAAAGCATTTAACAACCTTGTAGCTCACAACAGATCTGTCTTTAAAGGTTTATAAGTTATTGTTAAAAATCTGTTTCCCTTAGGAGAAAAATAACTTGAGTTTTTACTCCCGGATCCCATCGGTTGAAATCTATTATGGGAGTAAAAAGGGGTTACGAATGCTATTTCATGTTGACGTTAACCTGTCTTTTTTTTTTTTTGCTATTTTCAAACATTCCCAAACTTCTCGGTCATCCCATCATTAGCTGTCCACAGGGCTGAAAGCAGTCCACCCCCCCCGTATACATTATGGTTGACGCTGGTCCGGTTCTATGCCTCGTTGCGCAGCTGAATAAATCACTCTAAACTGAATTGAATGGCTTTATATCTGAATGGGTTTCTATTAGGGCTGTGCGATTAATCGAAATCGAAATAAAATCGCGATTTGAGATTGCACGATTTCGAAATCGCTTTATAGCTCGATTTTTTTTCTGTGCCCCGCCCCAACCTCCCGCAGTACGCTATCTGAACAAATTAGAATGCAGCAGAACAGAACAGACCGGGCATAGAGACAGATAGTATGCTAAAGAAACAGGGAAGATGAGTTCAGAACAGGATAAGGACTTGGTGGCCAAAAAAATGCATGTTGCATGCAGAGCACACAGAGCTGGGAGCGTAGCGATCTGAAGATCCCGCTCCGCTTGCTCATATGCTCAGCGTCACGCTAAACGCAAAATGCCCCTTTGGTAATTTGTTAATTCCAGAATCTGTGGAATAGGCTAAGCAATGTTTGTCTAAGCTAATGTTTCTAAAAGCAAATTCTAAAATCCTGTGAAGATTGACAGACGTTTTAATGGACCGCATTTCCCTGCAGTTTTGGTCTATTTTTAATTTTAGAAAGTGTTTATTTTATTTACGCCACGAAATAATTATTTGTCAAGTGCATTTCATCTTGTGTGTGCTTTCATGGGCCTGATAAGTATTTTGTGAAATTCTATATCTGCTTTTCATCTTGTGTGCGTGTTTTGAATATGAAGTGTTGTTTTAATGGAAACGTATAGGCTACTTTTTCAGTTATTTAATTTTTTACGCAAATGTTCCAAGTGGCTTCAAAACAAGACACGTTTTTAAATTAAGATTTTAAATGTTATACATTTAAATTAGGGATGTTCATGTCGGTTATTTTTCCTAACCGTTAACCGACAAATAGAACTGAATTAAATTAAAAAGAATAAGTGTCTGTGACCCGTTAAAAATACTAGCATCTGTTTTTCGGGGATTCATTTCACATGTGCAACAAACAGCAGACAACAGAACATGAGGATTCACCTGATCATATCATATTACATCACACACCTGCAGCACTTCTGCCAGCAGAGAAAAACTTAATTCACCTAGATGCTGGGTTCAGCCTTTTGGGTCATTTTTTGGGGTTA
Source organism: Schizopygopsis malacanthus (assembly GCA_027474115.1). NCBI lineage: Eukaryota > Metazoa > Chordata > Actinopteri > Cypriniformes > Cyprinidae > Schizopygopsis > Schizopygopsis malacanthus. The sequence continues at coordinate 3,366,400 of CM049877.1, forward strand.
TTTGTTCAGTGTTTGGGTAGTTTGTGTACATTTTATTTTATTTATAAAATAGTTTCTGTCAGTATATTGTTTAAATTTATGCAGAGCAACATTCGCGGTGTGAATCAATAAACGAACGTCACTCGCGTCTGTCTTATTGATAAAGAGTCTGATGCTTTGCATAAAATAAACTATTATATTTATAAAGATACAGAACACAAATACTTTGGATGTTAAAACATGTCCTCAGAGCTGTTGACTGTTTGTTGTTGAGCAGGTAATGAAGGCAATCACAGTTCATTTCGTCCACGAGTGAAGCGCAGTGCGGCGGTCTGATCCGTGATCAGTCCCCGCCGAACACGACTCCAGCTCGGCGTGAGAGCCAGCGCCGTTACGGTGGAAGCACAATTACAGAGTGGTCCATTTACTCATGAATTACATCGGTTTAATGTTTAATCTTTACTTCTAATGTTTGTTAAACGAGATTAAATAGGCAATGTGTAGGCTTATAAAAACAAGCAAATGAGAAATAAAGGAAGTTATCACGTCTGGAGTATTTTACAGAAGTTTAGAGGATTTAAGTTAATCTGTAAACATTATTTCATGCATAAAGTAAAAAAAAAGAAAAAAAAGCGAATATTATAATAGAAACGAATAAAGCCATTAGCTGAGTTAAATCATCCATTAATGATGGGTTAAATAAACAATCAAATTTAGTGGGTAAAATTAACCCCAAATGTACTCTTTTACCCAGCCTCTTTTTGAACCCAGTGTTTTTTAGAGTATGCAGAGTTTGTTCATTATTGTGCTGCGCGAAATTAAAGCAGACGGCAGAAAGATGCATTCTATTTTTTTTCTTATTTTACAAAAAAGCAAAGATAATTTTTTTATTGTTTATGTACACAAATAAAAGCAGACCTTTTACAATTCCGATTATCTTCATGACCGAGGAGTTGCTTCCACTGTTGGAAGATGAATAAATCCAGTTTAAGCTCATTTAAGCATTCTACCTTCACAATACAGCCTGTTCATTATCATTATAAAACAACCAGTTAAACATATGGAAAAAACACACTGCTCTGTTTAAATATGTAGTAAAATCTGTGCTGTTTAGCGTTATCACCGTACCGCCGTGAAGTTATGCAAAACATTTTGTTTTATGTGGATATTGTAAGGGTAAATAATATTTTGGCATTTAAATACCGCGAATACGGGAACATTTGATTTTGTGATGAAGGAGAGACCCAACATTGGTTTCAGTTTTGTTTTAGCCTAAAATAATTAGTTTTGGTTTGTCGTTATAGCTTCTTATTTTTAATTCTTGTTATTTTCTAGCCTACTGTTAATTGTAAGGATTTGTTATGGAGTGAGGGGAACTAAAATAGCCTAGCTATGTTTACAGTGTTTATTATAATGTTTGTAATTCGCGTTGGCCTATTTCTGAATGAAATAATAAAATGCGACTTATAGGCGACTTGTTTTTTCTCTCTCTCGCTCTCTCTAAAAAAACGTGTTTTTTTATACGTGTAGCTTATTTTAACCATGCAGCAAACCTTTTAAAATATTTTGATAAATTACTAAAAATAAATAAATAAGTGAATTTAAACCGTTTAACTGATTGTATTAATGGGTCAAAATTATTATCGGTTGGTTAAAGGTTAATTAACATCCCTAATTTAAATGAACAATTTCACTCTGAAACATAACCATTTCTTATCGGACTACTGCTTTAATTGAGACATTTATTCAATAATGTCACTATAAACAGGAAAAAATTAATATGCCTAATCTTACTGGAGACATTTAATGTGAGCGCGTGATCTGAGCGGGATTCGGTTTACCGGTGAGCGTGAGCGGAACATTAGCGGAGCGTTTGGCCGTGAACGACTGAGCGGAGCGCACACACACAGTGGAATATTGAACCGCTCCGCTTCGCTCACATGCTCTGGTTGCATCTTGTTTTGTTGGATTTGATTACTCACATATACATAAAATATATATATATATGTTTTTTGCCATATGTCTGTTCTAGAGACATGTTACAACTTTTTGGGAAAGGTCTAATTGGTTTCCTTTGGAAATATGTTTCAAATTCACACAGAATGCATTTATAACTGTAAAGGTCAAGGTTTCTTTATTTGTCACATAATAAATTATACAGGGTATAATCAAAAGTGAAATGTAGATCAAATCAGGTCCACTCAGTGGACAGTGCAAAGAATAAAAATTATATAAAAGTAACACCACACAAGAGCATATATATAGGTAAAAAAAAAAGAAATAAAGAGTAAAATGTGTAATAGAATAAGGAAAAGTGCAAAACAAGATGTGCAAAAACAAGTAAGATGTGCAAAAACAAGATGTGTAAGATAAAGCATGTCTGTTTGTGTCAAAATCGTGATTAAAATCGAAATCGAAAAAAAAATCAAAAAATCGTGATATATATTTTTTGTCCATATCGCACAGCCCTAGGGTTTCTATGGACTGAGACGGGGATATTTCCTTAGGTGAGAGCTAACTTTATTGACTTGGCCTGCACAAGGGCAATGGCTGCGCGTTTAGAATTCATTTGACATTTGAGGTGGCAGGGGACTCGTTTGGTGACATTTCGTCGCCATTTACAGAAATGCGTTCGGCAGAATTCAAAGATAAGAAAATTGGCGATTACATCGGTCTTTTCACGTATTGTCCAAGGACTCATTCTTATGTAATTTTACCAACTGACCCGTACATGCTCTGTAGGGGAAATACAAGTCCCCAAATCCCTCCATGAAATCAGAAACTGCTCTCTGAGCCATCCGAAGTCATCTTTTTATGCATTTTCGTGCATTTTCAGAAAGAAAATGCATTTTAATGGAATGGACTTTGGACATCTGGGATTGTAAATTACAGAAAAACTAACAGATCAAAATAAGCAGCTTGTACACTGTAAAAAATAAATAAAACAAAAGATTATTGGAGTAGCCTGTTTTACAAGAAAATGATTTGATCGTTCTACTGCAAAATGTAATGTTTATTACAATGTGTTCATTGTTTCATTGTATTTTTATTTATTTACATTTGGTGAAATTGATCAGCGATTTCTGAGTGAAAATCATCTCTACACCAAATTTAGGCAAATGTAGGCAAATAACATCACAATTACATCATAATCTCATTTTTATTGCATTTTCAAGCATCTTTACTAGAAAAACATACATTTTTATGGAGTGACTTTGGATGTCTAGTATTGTGATTTAGAGAAAAATATTTATCAAAAAATGTCTAAAGAATTATTGGGATACCATTTCAGTCTTTATACTTTAGACTCACATTGAATTCACTTTTACTTGTGGTTTCTTTGTAATTATTTGTGAAATTTACCAATTTCTGAGTGAAATTGTTTTGAACTAAATGCATCACCATTTTTGTTTTCAGTGTAGGGAAATAAAAAGCATTATTAATATCTAGGTTTTTCAACTAGACAGCAGTGGGATTTAATGCAGACTTTTCTCGTCTCTCCTGCCTCTCAATGTGTGTCTCTTTAAGTTCTTTGAACAAACCAAATGTTGAAGATCTCAATGTGACCATGAACATTTCTCAACAAATTATCCTAGAACCAAATAATCTAGGCATTGCATCCACGTTAATTAATCAGCTCAATACTATTACTGTGTCTCAGTTCATTTTTTGTCTCCTTTAGACTCTGATATTTAAATAAGGCATAACTAATAGTCTCTTGAGCGATGAAAGATCAGTTTGATTGTGTGTCGTAGCTCAAACATGATTATTATTTTTGATTAGCGTGAGGTTCCTGACTAACGTTTGTGATTCTATCCACATCTGTTTGCGGTGATACTACGAGTGATATCATAATTCAGTCTGTCTGTCTTTTGAAGATTAAGTCTATGTTTGGGTCCATGCATATGGACAATCATAAAACATGCCTCAGTCTTCTGCCCAGAGAGGATTAATGATGAATCATTGAGGTATGATCTGTTTCTGGGAGTTCTGCGAGAGTACGTTCGGTATAAATTAAGTAACTTAATCCAAAACACAAACAGGAAAAAAAGGCTTTCGGGTGTTCAGTAATCGAGAACAATTAGGAGCAACATCTAAACATGCTCTTGTTTTTAATCACACACACTTTAATTTGAGCTCAAGCCTGAGTAAAAGCCTGCAGGCTACGGACTCTCACACGGGAGCCAGAGAGAGAGAGATGGAGACAAGACGAGACATTAACAACTGAAGCAAATAGATGTGGTGTGCGAAAAACACCAGCATAATTATAGGTCTAGGCATTTAACCTAGCACATACTTCTCCTCAACATTACACATGGTTCTGTGCTATGATTTTTTGTTGTTGAAGACAATTTTCATGTCAAAGTGCAATGCATAGGAGCTTTTAAGATCTCTAAGCACAAGTATGAGCAACAGTAATAATGATGATTTAACAAATACCATTAATAATACAGTGAATCAGTGGAGGAGAGGAGACTAAACATGTACAGCCGATGGCTTGTGCTCACGTTGATGGACAGCTGACGACCTTCATCAGCAAAGCAGGAAATAGAGGAGTGATTAGCATGATGAGCTTCCACACACACACACACACACACACACACACACACACACATAACTCCTAGCTATCAGTACAATCAGCTCACAAGGGGAGGCTTTGGGGTTTGTAGCCGTGAGAGTTTGTGTGTCAAGCTCAATCAAAGACAGCCTGAAGTGTGTGTTTGTCTGCTTGCGTGCGTGTGTGTGAGAACGTATGTGTCACAGCTGGTTTCCTGTTTCCACCTTCTCTACATTAATTAGTTATCAGCTCTATCCAAGGAGCGCAAACGTAATTGGCAGATTACAGCACAATTTTCCTTAATTGCATCCTGTGTTGTGACATTGACTTTAGACGCATAACTAACCCCCCCCCCCACACCGAACCTGAACCTCCATCAGCCCCTTGTCCTCCCGTTTATTGTATTGTATCATTATATAATGTTAAAATAATGTTTATAGGTGGAACTTGGAACCTTTCTGACATTAAATGTCTTCCTTTTGTGTAAATTTGCTTATTATTGTAATGAATATAATGCATTCAACAGCAGTATATTAAACATGTATAACATATTGAAATAATTTAACAACAGTTATTTAAATATTAACTTAAAATCTTAAAGAAGATATTTTAGGTAACCGGTTCGTCTCATGAAGTTTGTAAATCACCGACTGAATTTGGTTTAATATCGTCTTTAAATCAGTGATAATCTAATCTGGCTCGTGAGATCCGGATATGAGTATCCCTGCTTTAAATGAATCCGACATGAATGAGCAAACATTTGTGCTAGTAGAGAGAAAGAAAGAGTGATTGAGATGTAGAGGGTAAAAGATATACAGAACAGGAAGTGATGCACACGCAATCCTCTTTATCTGCAAGTTAATAAAGAGCTGACTATCATATCTGTCTTAAAGACTGATACCATAAAGAGATGAGGATGAAGAAATAGATAGGGGCTTTTTTTCTCACTGAGAAGCGTGTGGCATCCTCATCTCTCATATCCGCTCTTCTGACCCTGACTATGTGTGCTATTTTACAGCTGATGGTGTGTATTTTTAGGGCATGTTGTGTGAATGTCTGAAATGATGAGACACAACCAGATCAACTGTGTGTTTGTGTAGTGAATCGAAGCTTAGCATCGGCACACTCATCTAATACACCATCTGCTCAATGGTCAGTTTTCCTCATAAACAGTGACACGAGCCAGCAGTTAATGTGATGTCTTTCAGAGTTTGGCTCAATCAGACACATCATCGCTGAAAGCAGTGGTGATTTATTGCCATTCCTGTCATAGAGTTCAGCCAGAGTCTATAGCACACATTTACATGCAGGTTTAGCTTCAGGCACTTTTATTTCCCAAGAGTTGATTTTTATTAAAACAGTAGATAACAACTTGTTCCTTTTTGCTATATGAAGGTCACATTGAAACTTTCTTGGACTTTTTCAACTCTCTATTTTTTTTCTTTGTTCAAATGCCTATATATTGGACACTATATTATGTTTTTACAACTATGAGGATTTAAATAAAGACATATACATTATGCCTATATTTACAAATCAAGTCATTAAATAAACAATTTCAATATTTTGTGAGAACAATTTACTTGTTTAGCTGTGGCATAATTTCCACTGCAATTTTGTTCCTTAATTAAGTTAATGTGTTAATAATGTTAATTTTAGTAAAGTTAGTGTACTTGTTTATTAAGGAGATGTTTTAAGTTGAAATATTAGACATGATATGAACAAAACAAATCAAAAACAACAACAACAAAAATACAAATAAATAGAGTTATAGAGTTAAAGTCTTTCCTGTGGTAAATATCACTGGTGAACAATGGTTTTAATGAAATGTATAAAATGTGCATTTGAAATAAGTCCAATTTGAATTGTAAATATTACACAAATATTTGACTTTCAGGAATAAAATGTGTATGTATGATGCAATGTTAATCATTTATGATGCATTAAATAAACCACTGAGACTGTGATAAGTGAGTTTATTTCCACGAGGGAGTTTAAGTCTTCTCTTTACAGTAAATAAAGGTCAGATGTCTTCATAGTTAAAGAAACACAGAGCTTCTGTATGCTGGTCTCTGCAAAACGTGTAAAGCAAGGATGTTGTGCTGTTGCTGCTAGTTAGGCTGCTGTGTAAAATGCCCCTATTTCCTGTCAGATATCACTGGATAGATGACAAATCACATCTGTTTCTGACAGCCGAAGAGAATCTGCCTGTCAGTGTGCATCTCCAATCTTTCATCAAACTCTCAAACAACTTTCCTTTTCAGCTCTTGTTTTAGCCCCTCCCCTTCAACCACCATCCAGTTCAGTAAAAGTCCTGCTGAATGTCCTTTTGTGGAAGTAAATTGTTTGAACAGCATTTTATGTTGACTTAATTTATGAAATTGTAAAACTACTCGGTTTAAATAAAGACAAACATTGTTATTATGTAATTTTGTCTATTTTACTGCTTATAAATTTTTTGCACATAAGTTAGTGTGCTTGTTTTTCAAGGAGACACAATTTTGAAGTTGAAATATGTGACATGATATATATTTATTTAAAAAAATTAAATTACTTGTGAACAGAATGTTTTTTATGACATTTTAGAATATTTTATAGCATCAAATTATGCAAAAATAGTATTATTTAGGATGTATATGATTTATTACGTGTTAATATCGTTCAGATTTCATTATTCAATGTGTGTCTGTAATCTTTCATCCAACTTGCTCCGCCTCTCAAACCTTTTCAGCTGATGTCATCAAGCCCTCTTGTTTTTGGCCCCTCCCCTTCAACCACCTGTCATATTGAGACCATGAAGTTCAGTAGAAGTCCTGCTGAATGTTCTGTTGTGGAAGTAAAATGGTTTAAACTGTATTTTATGTTGTCTTAAAGACTCCAGCTTTTAAAACACAACATGATAAAAACAGCACTTCTCACAACAAACGTCCATCTCTCTTTCTCCCTCGCCTGCTCTTATCCTGCTTGATCTATAGACCTCCTTTTCTATTAGTCTGTTGTCTCCAGCCTCTGCGGGAGTAGTGCTCACGTTATGTATGTTTCTTGTCACTCGAGTCCCTTAGTCCTTTCCATCTCGCCACATCTGTATCGAATCTCTCGAATCTCTGGAGGCCATATCTTTTTCTTCCATTGACTGCTTCCCTTTAGCATCGTCTGACTCAGAGCTTTGCCGTCTCTCTCTCTCTCTCTCTGTTTTATTGAACTGTTCCTGTGCCTGGCGGGATGCGTGCGCTGTCTGCTTGGCGGAGTCCACTAATATTCCTTAATGACGCAGCATCTGTCTCTGTCAACAGTCCGCCTTCATGGGCTGATAAGCGGAGCCGTTTTTCTCTCCGACGCCAACCAGTCACGCAAAAAAAAACCTCAAACAAATCTTTTTGCGACTAAAAAATAAGACACAAGGTCAAATTGAAACTCTTTTTCTGCTTTGCCTGTGGTGTTTGGAAAGGGAAACGGTCTGTAAATCTGCTGGAGTGTAATTGCAGGTACGGTCACGACTGTTGAAGTGTTTACTGAGAGAGTTTTAAGTTATCATCGTTTACTCATCCTCATGGCTTTACAGTCCTATGACTTTCTTTATCCGGTACACAAAGGACATGTTCAGTATTTAAGTTTATTAATAAGCACATTTAATACCATGACAAATAAAAGTGAGTAGACTGAGCAAGTTATGGTAACTCAAATATTTGAGTTAGGCAACTTAAAAACCAGTACTAGTGAACTTAATTTATTATTATTAGCTAACAATATAATTTCCCTATTCTCAAATATTTTGATTGAAATTTAACAAATATTAGGTATATTATAAAAATAATGTATAGGTACATACAAATATATGCATACATACAAGACATATACTGTTATATAAATGTTATTAAAATATAATTTCTTAGTTAAATACAATATGAAGTTTGTGTCTGTGTGTGTGTGTGTGTGTCAATTTGTTATAAATTAAAAATAATTTTTTATAATTTATAATATATATTTTATTTATATGTATTTAAAAACATAAATGTAGATAAATACATAAAATACAGATACTTAATGTAATATTTATATTTATAAAAGTCATCAAATATATTATTTGTTTGTCAAATACTTTAATTAAATAATAAAAAAATGCAATGTACTGATGTATTGGGGTGTAATTGTCTTGATCAATTCTTTCTTTGTTTGTTTGTTTGTTTTTCTTTTCTCTTCTTTCTCTCTCTCTCTCTTTCTCTTTTCTCTCTCTCTCTCTCTCTCTCTCTTCTCTCTCTCTCTCTCTCTCTCTCTCCGTCTCTCTCTCTCTCTCTCTCTCTCTCTCTCTCTCTCTCTCTCTCTCTCTCTCTCTCTCTCTCTCTCTCTCTCTCTCTCTCTCTCTCTCTCTCTCTCTCTCTCTCTCTCTCTCTCTCTCTCTCTCTCTCTCTCTCTCTCTCTCTCTCTCTCTCTCTCTCTCTCTCTCTCTCTCTCTCTCTCTCTCAGTGTCTGCATTTGTGTGATCTCAGGCCATATTTGAGCTTTTTCCACTTATTCTCTTCCTCTTGCACCATCTGTGTGTTTATACTAACACAGTCTCAGTTTGGCATACTGGGACGAGTCTCTTCACTAATGAGACACTGTGTGTTCTGTTTCTGTCCTGATATTGGAGATCACGCTAGTTTGTGTTGTGTGTGTTTGTTTGAGAGTGTCGTTATGTACTTATGTGTGTGTGATGTGTGACTGCCAATGGGAGCATATTGAATTGGACGGGCTCTTGCTTGCTCTGGTTCAGTGGTGTGAGTGTGTTTGGCCCAGTTCATCTAGTTCTCTTGGCCCGACCCAGACAGCAGACCCTCCTGCCTGCTGTTCCTTCTCCCTCCATCTCAACGCACACACACACACACACACACGCACGCACGCACACACACACACACACACACACACACACACACACACACACACACATAACACACACACACACACACACACACACACACACACACACACTAAAGTATATTATTTTCTCCACATTTTGACCTAATTTCTTCTCCTGAAAGCTAAAGTCCATGAGTCACTCCAGCATTTCACACTTTGCTGAATACAAATGTTTACAGATTAAATTTAAACCTGTTTTATTAATAATAGCCTACTGCATCTCAATAAGGGAGGTTTAGCACTGGCTGTGTATCTAAATGTTGTTTTTCTTTTCCTTTGAACATATCGAGGGCATTTCAAAGCCAAAAATAAAAAAGATGATTTATTGGTTCTAGCCACTTTGCTTTGCCTAATAAAATGTATATAAAATGTAAATGTTATATAAGAATAAATTCAACCATATATACTTTTTATTTTTAGTGCAGAACTGAATAAATGAGTAAAAAAGTAATATAAGTAGCTAAATTTGATTTAAATGAAAGTCCAGCCTAAATTAATTAATAACTTTTTTTGTTTGTTTGTTTATTTGGGTGCATTGAATGAGGTAGTAAAGAAAAATCATAAATGTGTCCAACATACATCCAGTATAACCAGTTGTTCAATATATATTCAGTATTTTTGATTCGTTTAATACTTTCTGGTTTAGGAGCTTCCAAACTTTTGACTTGATTGATCTGATTTGGTCTTTTTAATTCTGTTATTGACCTTCTGGCATTTAAGGGGCAGTATTTGTGTTCTGACTGAAATGCATTATATATTAGTCTTCATCACATCCTAAGACATTAAGTAAACCATGAACATCTTAATTTGTGTGTGTGTGTGTGTGTGTGTGCTGATTTAAATAGGAACTGTGTTCTTGTTTTACGAGATTAGTATCTGGCATAACTGTGTGTATTTTATATCAAACACGCTAATGACTTTTTCAAGAGCTTTATAATTGTATTCCAAAAATAACAAGTATCACAGTTTTATAACTAGGTTACACTAATGTCCCTTCCCTCTCCAGTCGCCGGCCCATTCCATGCAATGGATTCTCACAGACGCCAACTCTGTCCCAGTTCACTCAAGTTGACGTAAAACAGTGCTTGTGTTTTAGCCATTATCTGGTAACAGGGGAACGTACAGCTCCAGACGCAGTGTTAGAGGCCAGAGCCCTTATTAAAGCCTGTGTGTGTGTGTGTGTGTGTGTGTGTGTGTGTGTGTGTGTGTGTGTGTGTGTGTGTGTGTGTGTGTGTGTGTGAACGGATCCCTCTTTCTAGGGAGATTGCTATTGGCTTTTTGCCTAGTCCTCAGGTTGACAGAGATGGATTTGTGGGTAATGGAGTCCCTGGGGTGGAGGGGATAAGTGGGCGTCCCAGGGGGTCAGATTACGGTGGACGGCACGGCGGTGTGCTTAGTCAGACTGTAAGACCAGACCTGCTGTGTGTAAATCACTGCTGAAAAGCGCTGACATTAGGAACAATGCTGACCCATAAGTCCTCACCAGATTGTGTCCTGACTTGCACTCTTTTTCACTTAGTTTAATTGAATTAAATTCATGTTGACTGAACCTTTATGTTTGGATAAATGCATAGACATTTATGTTTGGATAAATGCATAGATATTTATGTTTGGATAAATGTCTATGCAGTATTTTACTTTTTTATATATGGTCATATGAAATAAATAACCACATATTAATATTTTGCAATATTTAAAATGATGTTGGAACTGTAAAAGTGTTATTTGGCACCTGGAGGATTTAGTTGAATGTACTGTATGTATGCTGTCTTATTAGTATGTGATGTGCATATGCTACTGTGCTGCCAGTCTTGTCCAGGACACTCTTATGAAAGAGATTTTTATATCAGAGAAATAAATATTATAATTGAATAAGTAAAATAAATAATTAAATATGTATCAAATACTTATATATGAAATAGAACGAATAATATTATATAAATATGTTAAAAATAACTTTTATTAATAATCAAATATTCATATATGATAAACATCATGTTTTCTTATATGTTAATATTTATTTATAATATTAAATAATATATGTAATAATTTGTAAACATTAATAATTTTTTTATTAATAAAAATGTATATATTAACTGTCTAAAATATATATTAATAAACAATATATAAGTAAAACCTACTTAAAGGCTACTATGAGTAAAACCTTATATATAAAGTATGTTTATTTGTAATATTAAATAGGATATATATGTACATTTATATAAATATTAATGTCTAATTGGATAAAAATACAATATATATTTAAATATATATTATATATATAAATAATAAGCTGAATAATTATGAAATGCAACATAACATCAATAGTATAATGATTTTAGTCTTCATTTTACTTACGATTAAGTTTCTTAGCTTGTACCAGTAGACTTGTTTTATGATCAAATATCTGGAACATATTAACTAAGATGCTACTATTTTTAAGAGCTCATTAAAATGGTGATAAATGCTTTGAAATGGTATGTTCATATATTTAAGAAATTCAACCTTTTACTTACTGTATTTTCTTTCTAAATATTGGATTTCCAGTGTAAAATATCAAAATTCTATCATTTTTGATGTTTGATCAGAAAGGAAATCGCCGCATGCCTGACCTTTGCCCTTTCCCTCCCACAGATTTATACTGACAAGAGAAATCATTTTGGTGTGGAGCGAAATACGCCCAAGCACCTGGTGGAGAAGGTGGCAGGAGACATCGCCAAACTGCTCAACAGGAAACGCAAAGCTCTGGAGGTGAGCAGCGCTAACAACCGCTCTCTCCGCAGGAAGTCCAGCCGCTGATAATCGTGCTGTAAAACTCATATCTGTTGTATTAAAAAGGGCAATCGATCCACTGTCTCTTTTAATCAGAAAAAAAAATATGATCAATGCTCACTGTTCTCTATTAGCCTGCTTAACTAAGCAGGTAATGAGTTTGTCTTCCTCCAATCTGCTCCCTCTTCAAATCCACAGGACACGACACAGCGACACATAAGATGAATTCAGGGAGGAACGGAGCATCACATTTACACATTTACATAAGAAATGCTATGTATTACCGTGTTTGCACCACGGTACTCTTTGAAGATCTTGAAGTGCCGTTGGTTTGAGACTTTTAGCGGCTGATTAAAACGTGTGGAATATGCAGGCGCATGTGACAATTACAGCTGAAAAATTAGTGTTTATTAAGCTTCAGAAATGAGTCATGTGTTTGGTAAGTGAAGTACTTTAGTACTTTTGACTAAAAGTAGCATATGAACACTGCCTGAGGTCTTTCACTGGGAGACACTCAGAATTTCTTATCATAAATTGGTGTTGGAGTGAGATTAGCTGAGATTCTCTAATGTGAGTCATGCCATGCAGACACACAGGAGACTCAAAATGACTGCTTCACATTCTAGTGTGCTACCTCGCTGAATGCTCCCTATATTGTCAGCGACCTTCTGCACAAATGTTGCTTTGATGGTGCAGATGAGAGTTTTATACCTTGCTGAGAATTTGCATCTGTCTGGTTTCTCTTTGAGATAGTGGGGTCAGCTTCATAAGCACCATTGCAGACATTAAGGCAGGTAAAAAGGGTAAATAAATGTGACCCTGGAGAACAAAAACAGTCTTAAGTTACTGGGGTATATTTTTAGCAATAGCCAAAAAAACATTTTGTTTAAAAATTATCGATTTTTATTTCATGCCAAAAATCCTTAGGATATTAAGTAAAGATCATGTTCCATGAAGATATTTTGTACATTTCTTACCATAAATATATCAAAACTGTGTTTTTTTGTTTTTGTTTTAGTAATATGCTTTGCTAAGAACTTCATTTGGACAGATTTAAAGGCGATTTTCTCAATATTTAGATGTTTTTTGCTCCCTCAGATTCCAGCTTTTCAAATAGTTGTATCTCGGCCAAATATTGTCCGATCATAACAAACCATAGATCAATGGAAACCTTATTTATTCAATTTTCAGATGATGTATAAATCTCAATTTCGAAAAATGTACACTTAAAACTGGTTTTGTGGTCCAGGGTCACAAATGTAACCAATAGATATCACTATACTTCTCTAGATGAATGATTATATTAATAATGCAAATGAGCCATTATTGAATTGAATATGTACTGATATGCATGCATTTGCAGAACAAAAAATATTACATTGGACATAGCCAGGCTCAAAATTATTTTCGTTTTATTTTGTTGACAATTAGAGTTGAAGGTTTTTTGAAGATGGGGTTTTGGAAAACTCTTTTTATCACTTCGTAGAGAAAAAAGAAAATGTCAACAGCCCCAATCAATCAATCAATCAATCAATCAATCAATCAATCAATAAATCAATCAATCAATCAATCAATCAATCAATCAAACAATCAATCAATCAATCAATCAATCAATCAATCAATCAATCAATCAATCAAACAAAACCAACCAATAATAATACATGTTTTAAGATTTTTTTATATATATATATAAGATTAGGAAAATTATATTTTAACAAACCCATCTGTAAAACCTTCAGAATATACATAAACAATAATATATGACGAAAACTGATTTTGAGAAAACAGCTCTTAAATTATACATAGTAATTTAAACTTACAGATGCAAATAGATAAAGTGCAATTAAATAAAAAATATTTTGGATGTTTTTATTGCAATAGTCTCAAACACCACATTATGAAAAGCTAAAACACAAACAAACTAAAAAATCAGTTTTTTGTTTGGTATCCCCAAAACTGTATTAAACTGTCTTCGATCAGCCAAGAAGTTGACTGAGAAGACGGAGAAAAGCAGAAGCAGGAGACAAAGTAATGATGATAAAAAAGAGCAGAGTTTATTAAATAATCTTAGATGTTTCAGTGCTCAGATTTCTTGCCATAAACCAGTTATTCGACTTCAGCTTCAGTATACCAGCTCAACAATTCTGGCCCATCCCTACTAGCTACTTTTATATTTGCTCTACTCATGAAAAATAGTTTGTTTACGATGCTGCTTGGTGATTGAATTGGAGTTCTGTTTAGAAAACTATATTTCTCTTGCCATTTTCAATTCATTGCCATGCATTTCGGCAAGTGATGCTGATATTTAAATGTGTGCCAAAATGAGACCTCTGGTAAAGCAATGTAATTTAGCTGCTTGCTGAAGAGCGTTGCTCGTTGCCGTCTTGCTAGACGGCTCACTAGGGTTTGGAGCGGAGCCGATGTTTCAGTGCTGTGGAATTGAGTTGGTTGGCCACAAAGCGGCAGCGCTCCGAGTGCTTCCGAGCAGCTTTCTTGACTGAACAGTTAAAGATAGTGCCCGCTGCTATCAGGGCCAGCAGTGTGCTGGCGACTAGACGAACCATCACCCAAAGCCCAGCAGACTCCCGACAACTGAGAGAAAGAGAGCGAGAGAGAGAAAACGGGCCCAGAATGAGAACGGCCCTTCAGGCGTCAGGAAATGCGAGGAAATGAAGTTCTGAAATCATTGATTTCAAAATGAGCTGCAGACGGGAGAAATCGAGAGGAAAGAGCGAGCGATGTAGGACGTAGGACGTAGAACAGGGTAAAGCAAGAGAGAACGAGGTTGAGAGGAACGAGGAGACGTCTTGTAATCTCACGATAAAGAGTTGGAGGGGATGAGTTTTGACAGTGTTTAATAGAAGCACATAGTTGGATCATATTGAGTCTTGTATTGTGATTTATGGCTGTTCGCACAATTGAATCTGTGTTTGAATGTCAAAAAATTAGCTGCGATATTATAATCTTTCACACATAAAAAAAAAAAAATGTAAAGCGTAAATTAACAGAATTTGGGAAAGCCATAGTGAAAAATCATAAGCCATAGTTCAAAAACGTATTAGGTTTTCTACAATAGTTATTATTTTTTGTTTAATGTATTATAGAGTTATTTAACTATTTTATAAAGAAATTTGTTTTGAAAATTGAGTAAAAGAAATGCAAAATATGTATTTTTGCTTTTAAATTTCCACAGATTAGTTCAGAAGAAATAAATGTCCCGTTTCCAGCAGAAAGTGGTTCACACCTGCGTTGACCTGTTTATTCTCACCTGCTTCTTCAGGTCACCACTAATGAGTGTGATAGATAGACCCCGCGCCCCAATTCACATACTATCTGCCCTAAATAATATGTGAGATTAAGATTAGTGTGTCCCAAATCATAGTCCACCAAAGCTGCCAGGAGGGTGTCATTTTCCAGCGGCTTTATTAATCATGTAAGCAGAATGAATGTCTTTGTAAATTATTTGTTCATCCATTCTTGCAAACATTTTCGCAAAGGATGATGTTTATAAACAATTCTAATATAAATATTCTCTTTGAATTAGCTCTGTACATTTCCAGTTTCTGTGTATATAGTTCAGAAAATCAACTGTTGCATGTGCAACGGTTTTGTGCATAACACATTTCTGTTATACAATTAATTAGCAAATTCGCCCTTTTAACTGTCTTGAATTGTTTGTAGTAAAAAAAAATGTAATGCATGTAATTGTTTATAATAAATCTGCATTAGACCATTTTGCATTCTTTTAATTAGCACATTTTTATGTAAATTGTTTGCAAAACAGCATAGAATTATGTGCATCAAATATTTCTTACAAAAATTGTTGCATTGACTTGATTGTGCACAACAAATTTTGATGTAACCCAACTTGCATTCAACTGTATATATAACAAATTCCTATGCAAACGTTTGTAAAGTTATTCTTACATAAACTGTTGCATTCAGTTGTTTCATGAATGAGATCCTTCTCTGCTCTACTTCTTTCCAGCATTTGTTTTGTGCGTCTCTAGAGGCTTGAAGTGCATTTGGGCCGCCATGTTGTCCTGAAACGTCTGGTAGTTTTGCGGCTGCATTTAGGAGCATTTTAATGATCTGAGACAGGCTCGTCATGAAGGGCTGATGTTGTGCTCGTGGAGAGATGGAATGTCCTGACTGTGCTAGTGTCCCGCCGTGTATTTTTAGAAGCTCTTAAATCTTTATTACTGTGACCGCGGTGCGTGTGACTGACAGATGTCAAGGCCGGGCGAGGGAAGCTGTCATGTAAACGAACAGTGTTGCAGCCGCACGGATCACAGCTCTGTGTCTCTCACCCTCTCTTTCTCTCTCTCCTGTAAGGATTGTTGATGGATGCCAAACCAGCTGATACTGCTGAACAGAACCTGTCAATCAAACTCAGCACATGACATCACTTACATTGTCACTTACAGGCTTGTGATGTCATATTCTCCTTCTCCTAATACAAACTAACGCAGTCATGCAGACTAGTAAGCATCATTTCCAGCGGCTGGTGGTGTGTGTGCTTCTATATGATGTAGCTTGTGTATGACCGACCCTGACTGGACGTTGTGCAGATGCAGCACGTGACCGGGCGAATCAGGGCCGTCTTTGCGGTGAAATCCAGTTTGACATTGTTGAAGCAGACACACAAGGGAAGCAGGGATTTGTTGTAGTGTACTGTATTATAGCGCACACACTTCATCATATCGTGATTTGTTTTTTTGGACTGAGATACCCTGGTGGGCTCTGCTCTTCCTGCGTTTAATTGGGCGGCCCCGCTGATCTTTGTACGTGCTAAATTTAGTCCCGTGCCCTCTGCCGCCCCTAAAAATAAACACACAATTAATTACTCCTGCTGTTTCACTAATGAGAGGACGGTTTTGAAATACTCAGTAGGGCAACACAGTGCTTTTGTGTTTCTGTAGGGACACATTAACAGGGACGGGCAACACTTTATATTAACTTTGTTAATTATGGTAACAAACATTATCGTGTAGAAAATAAATAGTCCAGACTCTAAAAAAATATACATATATATATATATACTTCTATACACTACTCTACTGGTCAAAAATATGTGATGCTTTTAAAAGAAGTCTCTCATGCTCACCAAGTTTGCTTTTTTTAAATAGAAAATATTCTGAAATATTATAAAAATTGAAAATAACTTTTCCATTTTTAAAATCGAAGTTTGTATTGTTTTTTGTTGTTGTTGTAGTGTATCACAGTTTCCACAAAAATATGAAGCATCACACCTGTTTTCAATATTGATAGTAATAAGAAATGTTTGTTGAGCAGCAAATCATTATATTATTATGATTTCTGAAGAGTCATGTGACACTGAAGACTGGAGTAATGATGCTGAAAAGTCAGATTTGCATTACAGCAATACATTAATTATAAAATATATTCAAATAGACAACAGGTATTTGAAATTGTAATAATATTTCACAATAATAATTATTTTTACTGTATTTTTGATCAAATAAATGCAGCCTTGCTGAGCAAAAGAGACTCCTTTCAAAAACCATAAAATATCATATATAATATTATCTTTACTATAAAAATATTGTCATTACTATTTTTATTTACATTGGTTTATAAAATCATTAAACTCCTTCATATAAATTCATATTAATATATTGATGCATTAAGTATTATGATAAGTTATTTATTGATATGTTAACTCAACGATTCATGTAAAATCAATGATTTAGTCATGAAAGTCATTATAAAGCATTTCAGAGAGTTATACAGTATATGGTTGTTATATTCCTCTTTTTTTATCGAAAATGTATGTAAAGGCCCTAATTTCAGCAAAGGTAAATTGAATCAATCTGTTTAGACTTTATTTGAGATATATGCTTTAATTTAGGATGTGAACTAAACAGTGCATTCTATCTTCTTATGCTTCCCTAGCTGATATAGTTATCAGAGCTGTGCAAAACTACATATTGACTAGTTGATTACTTGTTCTTTAGGAAACCCTGTATAATTAGGCTAGCATCCATGAACAGACACAGTTCTCTGTGTATTTGATGATTTCAGAGAACAGCAGCATCACGGCAGATGCTGTATTATTCATCAGTACAGTCGAGTTTGTCATTTGTACAGTTCACCTGACCATGTGTCATGCCGTGACTCGTGTGGTTTTTCAGTCTGGTCATGTCATCGCCCGTGTGATGCCGTGACTCGTGTGGTTTTTCAGTCTGGTCATGTCATCGCCCGGTGAGTGATGAATAAAGGGAAGCGTGACCCAAAGTTCACTCTTGTCGGGCCTTTGAGCCGTGTCACAAACATGGCACCCAGAGGGAGCTGGAGAGTGCGATCCAGGCGACAGACAGTCAATTGGTCTCTGTGAAGACTTGTCAGGTTTAGTCGGCTGGTATTATTGTGCTGGAAGCTCCATCTACTCTAGAAAAGCCTAGACGACGTTGCTGTGATGCGTTCTATTGTTTACTGTAAGTATAGTGAATCATTGGCATTGAAATGATTTGGGGTGATGTAGGGCTGCAGCGATTCGTCGACATCATCGATTACGTCGATTATAAAAATACGTCGATTAGCATAGAATGCGTCGCACCTTTAGCCACGCCCATTGCGCGAGCCTGCAGTTATCCCTACTTAAGACTGTTTTTCTGCCATGTTTAACACAAAACAAGAGTCTAGATCAGAAGGTAAAGGCTAGTATGGCAACATCACTTCATGGAGTTGCGTTCAAAGAACATTTTATTCTTATAGGACTGTTCAATTCAAGATTATTTGTATAGCGTTTTTTACGATACAATCCTTGCAAAGCAACTTCACAGGAAATTGAGTTTCTAAAATAGATTTATATTGTAGAAACTCAATATAATTAAATAATCGACTGTCAGAACTGCATTTATATAGCCGAACTGATGCCATTACTTTGTCGGGATTCACAGTCCAAAGCTGTGCTTAATGAACAGAACAGCACGGGATATCGAGTTGCCTATATAATCATGACGGGTTTAATTCACCCACAGAGACGGAGAAGGAGAAATGATTCGCGTTCATCTGAAGATCCACCGGAGCTGCCGTCAGTGCCGTGGGGCGAGATCGCGAGAGCTCTCAGACGCATGCAGTCGCGCACCAAATGCTCTCTCTGCACTCGCTAACAAAGCATTTAAAGGCATTGTTAGTTGTTTAACTGTGTGATGGATAGGACAAGCCTCGACTGGGCTCATTTATTTAAAAACGGGCTGTCAGCTGTGATAAAACTTCCCGGTGTTGTCCCGGCATAATATTGTATATTATGTAATATCATATTATATATTAGAACATTATTAGTTATTGTATATTAAATGAATGCACATTTACAAATTGTTTGTGAAATATTTTGCAAAATAATAAGCGTTCGTTACAGTTTTTGTGTGTGCTATATATTTTAGTTTTTTAATGAACTATACTTAAAGAAACTAAAAATATGTTTTTCATTTCTACAATTAGAAAATCTTACATTAAAAAACTGACTGGCAATTTTTGTATTATATATTTTAAATTATTTTAAAGGTTAGTTCATTCATAAAGGACAATTGTCATCATTTACTAACCCTCAAGTTGTTCCAAACCTCTTCTGTTGAAAAGAACCCAGTATGGACATCAATGGGGACCTACATCTGTTTGGTTACCAACATTGAGGATGAGTAAATGATGACACAATTTTCATTTTTTGGGTGAACATTTTTCTTCTGAAATTCCCTCTGGAAGGCAAATCTATTTAATTGCCATTGTGTTTCAAATGTTATAAAATTGTCTTCAAGCTAATGGTAACAAAATATGGAGTTCCTGTTGATCTGTGGTGCAGAAAAGCTCCAGGATGCGGAGCAGTACGTGCTTAGTCAGGAGGAGGCGAGTATGACGATGACAGATGGAGGAGTTATATTGAGAGGAAGGCGGTGTTGGGGGCTGCTAATGTATGCAGAACAATCGCACGACTTCACAGCGCTAATCTACATGCACTCACTTCAATAAACTTTCCTCCATTTGCAGTCTTGCTATAAACCTACTCCCTGACTGTACTGTTTCCAAACTTATCATTGGCCTGAAGTTTGTGCGTCCACTGGTACGCCGGTAACAAAAGCAGTGCGATTGTGCTCCCCCACATCCAAGTGCCTCAGAAAAAACTAAGAAAAGCAATTTAGTTTTCAATTTCCTGCAGGCCCACAGTGAAGCGGTTATAGTGCTCCGGTCCCTTTGGAAAGGGAGAGAACTAGGCCGCAGTCTCCATTCACGAAAATAGCACACATCAACATCAGCGTGAGAAAATCACACAGAACCGCTCAAACCATTTGACTTGAATAGCTGTAAATTATCCGCGCGCATCCTTTTCAGATCATAGCAGTCATTAGAGCACAGTTCTGTGAATTACGACATCAAAGCAACACGTTCCTCTCAGATCTACAACAGGTTTATCTTCATTTGTCTCAGAAATCCCAAATGAGACTGCTTTAATATCTGGAATGTTTCTTGAGCAATGAGATTAAATGGAGAATCCTACTTCTCAGTTGTTTCTCCCAAGAAGAAATCTAGTAATCTCATATGTGTCTACTCTAGAGCTCCAGAAGATATCTCAGTAATTCGTTAACCGAATTAGTTGACCAGGTTATAGTTACCTAAAACTGAAACTAAAGCAAAAAAAATGCTACAAAAACCTTTACTAAAAGTAAAATGGAAGATATTCAAATAAAACTGGATTCCAAATATTAATAGTATATGAAGATAAATAAAAAAGCCGGTTATTGTCCCCTTCCAAGGCATCGTGAGTTCACGTTTTACTGCAGAAGCCGACAAGCGCCTTGTTGTGTTTGAACAGAAGACGATAAGTCTGTTTTAGCGAATCCGTGCGCTGCATTCAGGTCAGGTGACAAGGCTACTTTCACTTTTCCTTCTGTGAAACGTTTTCACAGAACTTTGCAAAAGCAGCGTGTTACAATAATGAGGGAAAAGCTCTGTGTATTGTGTGTAATCACATTCATAAAGTCTATGATAACTAGGGCTGTGACGATAACTGCATTACCGCTTCACCAGATTTCTTGTGACGCGGGATTAAATTCCCGAATAAAACACGGTAGCGGTCGGTAACTCTGGTGTAATTTGAACTGGAATGGGCGGTCTAACAATATCCCAATCCTGACGTGCTTTCAGAACAGCATATCTGCGCTTTACTCTTTACTCCCTCTTCTCGCTCACGCGCTTCACGCACGGACCAGTGCTTCTGTGTCATGTATTTTATTGCGCACAGTGCGCAGCATGTGGATAACGGCGCTCAGACAGAACAGGCAGGCTGTCGATGAGCAGGGCCGGCGCGTGCATGTAGACGAACTAGGCGCTTTAGTGCGTTTATATCCATGGCTTGCTCAGGTTGTTATTCTTTTAATAATTTATTGTACAAAGAATGGGTTACAAACGATGACAAAGACTGTTCCATAATTCCTATTAAACTCAAAGATATAAAAAAAAAACAAAGTTATAGAAATTAATTAATATAATAATATAATTTGCTGTTTTAAGAATAAAGAAGACGACTTTATTATTATTAATTTCCATGTTCATGTTCTTACAAGCTGCATGCGTTCTTGATCAAAAGTCATTCAGGGCTCTAGACTCATTCTTCCCAGTGGTCGCACTTTTGCGGCTAACTTTCTCAGTTGGTCGCACAAGCACATAATTTGGTCGCACTTTTAAAAAAAATTGTTTTTATACAACATTAGATTAATCAAAGCATGCTGAATAACTTTTATCATAGTTTATAGCTATATGGTAACGAAGCTGTTCATCTGTATTATTTGTGTCACCTTCTCTGGTTTAAGAAGCCGTCTTTTACTTTAGTTAGAAAATCAAATCCTCAGTTGCGCTCAGTCTGCTGCGCGCACCTTCGCGCTCGTGCTGATGCAGTGAGTATAGGCTCTACCCACACAATGCTCGCGCTGAAAGCGCCTCTCTTCACGTGATCAGTGAAATCTGACTCCTGCTACAATGTGCCGTGGCTCTGCAGTGTGCACTGTATGAAGCAGACACATTGGAGCAGCGCAGACCATGTACAGTCTGTCACGTGTCTGTAATGAGACTATTTTGGGTATAAGTATAGAGGCCTTATGATCACAACTGCCATTATTTGAAGTGTCACAAAATTCAGAAATGATCGTATGTTATGGGATTTTTCTCATTATTGATCGTACATAGGTCAAAACTATCGTACAAATACAATATTTATCGTACATCTGGCAACACTGCTAATAATAGATCCTACTCTTAAAAGCGCTCTTTTATTTCCTTCTTGGACAACCAACCAATCCCAGTCTTCAGAAGACTGTGTCATAGCTAGCAACGGGGTCAGCCCCGCCTCCTCACTAAGATAACAGTTTTTGTCTGAGTTGCTCTCAGATTGGTCCTGATCTGTTTTACCTTTGTGTCAAGTACTGATTCATTTATGTTTATTTCTACTTCTTCCAAAGGAATTTTAATAGAAACATCTGAGATAAGGTTAAATAAAACATTCCATGAAGTTATGTGAGCTTTGAAAGAGCAGCCACGAAGCAAAACAATTTTCCATTCTTGTTCTCTTTTTCTTCTGATTTGTATTTCTCTCCATCTCACCATTTCTCTCTCTCGACTCGTCTTTTTCTCTAGCGTACATCACACCACCCTCTAGCCCGTGTCATTCAGATCTATGAACATCCATTAGCAACCATCTGTTACCACCTGCAGCAAAAGCCATTACACCTTTTTCCCTGGCCTCTCTCTGTGTCTCTCTCTCTCTCTCTCTCTCTCTCTCTCTCTCTCTCTCTCACACGCACACACACGCACACACGCACACACACACACACACACACACACTTGTACACTAACAGCTGCTCGTTGCCATGCTAAGCTTCACTCTCCTGCTCGGCTTATTAGACAGATGAACACCTTTATGATGTTGAAGCTCCAGGTCAGAACATCCGCCGTTCGACGAGTCGATCTCACTCACCTGCCGGTGTCAAAACATCACAAACCTTGAAGCAAATCATCTACAGAGATCTTAAACTACACCAGACTCACACCTCATCCAGTTCATCCCTTCATCTAGACCTAACAAGCCGGATCTGGTTACACTTCAAATTCTTTGTGTGTTACCTGTGTCACGTTTAACCCCAAAATCAAAGACATTATATTAAGAGAAATTATATTTTTAAGAATGAAAATGAAGCCTGTTGGAGAATTCAAATATAAAGCATATTTAAAAATTGAGCCCACATGACAATTACGTTGTTTTTTTTTACATTATTGTAATGATAATTTAGTAATTTTGTCCCCAAATTCTTTTTATATCATATTTTTTATATCATATTTTAATTGCTGTAACACAGTATTTTTATTACAAAACAAAACGATTTTAATGATTTTTAAATTAGCTGTTTGTTTGTATATTCTCTTTGCATTTAAATTAGGTGTTTATTATTATTATTATTATTATTAAAATCAGTGCAAATTTGAACCATTAGAACAATACTATCATGATGTATGCATACTTGGTTGGTTGGTTTGTTTATGTATATATTTATTTACCATAATAAGAATTGCGTGAGACATTTACTCAATTGTTATGATGTAAAAATGCAAAACATATCTTGAAAAAATGCATATTTTTAAATATGCATTTTTAAGCAAAAGATTATTCTTATTTATATAGCTAAGAAAAGCAAGTAGAATATATATCATGATGTATAAATACATATTTATTTTCAAAGTTGAAAAGCACAGTTTATGATAATATTATTCCATAATTTTTCTCTTTGTATTTAATGATTTTCAGGGTTATGACTTGCTTTGCATGTAGGGATGGCTCGATACCATAATTTTGGCTTCGGTACGATACCAGGATGTAATACCTCGGTATCGATACCATAGGTGACAAATAACCAGCCTCAAAAGATAAGTGAATTTAAAACAATATTAATATTAATAATAATAACAATAATAATACAAATAGATGTAACAAACTGTAACAAAAAAACTACAAGGAACATAGGTTACAAAAAAAATAAAAAAATAAAAGGCTAACTGAAGTAATAAGATGAAAATATATAAAAATCTTCTGATATTTTCAATGCAAACAAAATGTTTCAAAATGTAACAAAAAACCTACCGGAAACATAGGTTACATTTTGACTGAGTTTGAAGAAAAAAATACAACTGAAGTTGCACAACAAATGTTGCTTTATTGTAAAGTGTTATTCATAGTCAAAATAATATTCAAAATCACGTTATTATTTCTCTCTCCCTCAGATTGTTTTCAGATTTCAGACTCAGATAGCCAATGAAGAAGCATTAAATACAAATCTCTCTCTCTCTCGCTTGCTTCATGTTAGAAACATTACCGTCATATCATGAATACTACAATTAATATAGCAAAACTCTTGCTCAATTCAAATCCAATGAATATTCGATTGTATGAAATGAAGTGCATATATTACGTGATCAAAACTTGACTGGTTCTAGCGTGTCGCACACGCTCGTTTGAGCTTACTGGATCACGCTGATCAGTTGTGAATAAAAGTTCCAGTTAAATCTGAATTTATGAATGATGCACTCATCTGTCGATCTCTTAATTCTCTGAAATATCAGGATGAGCGACAAATGCTTGAAAAGAGTTGATGTGTTCATGTGGCAATATGATTTAGGCCTATAGCAACACTTACATACAGGTGCAGTAAGGTCAGTTCGTTCACCTTTATCATCTGTTTTGTATCCAAAGTAATGCCATATTTCACTTCTACTGTTCTCTTTATTTATTAATTTCAGGTGTGTTGATAAAAGTTTAATTCAGTTTGATCCATTGCATTGTTTACCGGTTGCGCAGCAATTTGGGAAGCACTGCCACCTACAGGTGCATTTTGCAACGGCAGCGTATAAAATACAGAATTTAGCAAAATTATGATATCTTACCGTTTAAAAATATAATAAATACCGGTATACCGTGCATCCCTATTTGCATGTTACCAAGATGGCCACCAAATGGAATTACTTACTTTAAAGAGACTTTGAATGCAGTCAGAAAACTGAAACTTCATAATTTCTATGCATTTATGTGTAATGAATATCTTTGAACATTACCACCAATCCAGAGTCAAGAATTCAACAATACATTATTATAAAAGAGAATAACTTAAGCAGAAATCTTGAGGGAGCAGCAAGATTAGATCAGCTATCAAAATCTAGAATCTGTCCTTTATTAAAACTGGATTAAAGCCTATAAAAGTACAAAATCCACACATAGAACCTAACACCACATAAAACAAGGTCTGTCTGACCGACAAACGACATGTTATCTGTTTAAAACCGCTCTAATCCACTAAAGCTCTCAGTATTTCAAAAACAATCTGCATTTCTTCATACTAACCCGCTGATTCAAATAGGCTTTTGTTTGACTCAAACAGGACACACTTTCTGTTTAACAGGAGCACTGCGTCATCGACACAGTCCTTGATTGCATGGCTGTGGATGTATGTGCGTCCGACGCTATCGATTTGTTGCCTTGTTACGAGACGCTCTTGAGGAGACAGGAATGGCTCCTGTGTTTGAGCAGTTGTTCGACTAGCATCTGTTCGCCGTACTCCAGCGTTTCCTGTGGAAGAGCTAGACAAGGGCGCGGAGAAGAATAGAAACTAGCACTCATAGCGGTTTCTGTAGAGACACGTGAAACGTACGCAAAACGCTGTTGCTCTTGACGAGGATTAAAACGGTCTGAGTGTGGCAGTTATAGAGTATCTCCTCAAATACTACTCTGAAGTACATAAACAATGATTTAGGCTTTTTTTCTCTGTTGTTTTCTGTGGATGCGTTTAGGGTTGATTCACGAGTCTATTCAGCTTGTTGTTTTTCTCGGCTGCGGGCTACAATCGAAAGAGATGGCTTTGTGTGGAAAAAGAGCTTTTGAAAATGTTCCTTTACAATCTAATATGAACATCGTCTCTCTGCTGAATAGCAAATAAAGAGCAGTGAAGAGTGTGGAGCTTGTGGAAGGAGAGATATATATATATATATATATATATATAGCATGTGCACGTGTGAGATATGCACATCTGGACATTTACATGTGTAGGATAAGAAAATATAGACTAGATGTCATATTTAAGGTAAACATCAAAAGACCTTCACAAACATTTGACTTTGGGAGCCATAATATTATGTGAAACAGGATATGCAACAAGAAAAAAAATCATAATGGCATTTGGTTTTATCAATCTGTATTTATTTTATTTGATTATATTATATATATAATATTTTATTTATTTATGTATTCATTCATTCATATATTTTTTTAATGATTAATTTATTTATTGATATTATTTGATTTATTTATTTATTCATTTTTTAATTTTATTTTAGATTATTAATTTATCATAAATAATTTTTTTATTTATAGTATTTATTTTAGTGTTTTCTTAATGTGCACTGAGAAATCGTGCAATAAGTTATAATTCGCTAGGACAAAATTAAGCTGAAAACAGAATATCTTACTAGCGTCATGGTCTTTTCTCTTTGTCATGCTGTACTCTTGTGTGCTTAGTTATCTGACTAAACATTACAAATATTCAATACAAACTATGGTTGTGCAAATGCATTATGTGCAAGAAATGAGTTTGAATCAGAATTTGAAGCTGACTTCAGTTATTCTTCTCTATCTTAGTCAATAAAAGTGACGAAGAGAGCAAAAACCAAAGAAATATGTTTTTCCCCACAAAAAAGACATGTCAATGTTTATCATTGACTGAACAATATAAGATGTTTAATTCACTGTGCAGTTAAACTTATAGAATATAGTGAAGGGAAAAATGTGTATGTGGTCTTATTTTCTTTATTTGAGGACATTTGATTTTACATTTACTTTATTTTACATTGTATGCTATCTTTTTTTGTTTGTATTCATGTATGTACATGCATTTGTGTGTTTGACTCGTCCATCTTGAAGAGTTGAGCTCTCACTCTCACTTCATTCTTGCTTTCTTCTCTTTCTGTCAGTGACTAGTAGGAGGAGACTGTCAGGAGACAGGGTTTGATCAGGAGTCTGTCCGTAACACACACACACACACACACACGCACACGCACACACGCACACACGCGCACACACACACACACACACACACACACACACACACACACACACACACGCAGACAGAACACTTTCATGTCACCATAGGAAGTTGTTTGATGAGCAAACGGCAGCACCACGGGGTCGGTCACAGTCAAACATGGTCTTTGATTTCCATCCGAGCGGCTAAACGAAAGTGCTTGTGTGAAAGACAGAAATCACAGCTGTGGCGAGAATAATACACTGAAAATAATCCATTTTGTAATCAGTATTGTTTGCCCACATTTCTCTATCCAATCAATTTGAAAAGGATACAATCCATTTTTAAAGTTGTGAAATAATATAATATAAATAATATAGGGTTAATATGGGGTTTTAAATTATATATATTTATATTTTAATAATAAAAAAAAAATGTTTTTTTGCAAATTAATGATCTCACTTATTAGGAAATGTTGTCCTTATATATATATATATATATATATAGTTGAAAATGACAAATTAATTCTTTACTTTTAGCAAAAGTTTTATTTTTTAAAGAATAATAATTAATTTTAAGTTAAAGTAAAATGGGTTGCAAACAAATTCACTAATTAATTTTCTTACCTATAAGCAAATTATTTTTTTGATTTAATTACAATAAATATTTTGTAAAAAATAAAAAAAAATCAATAAATGTTTTGTCAACAAATTTTGCAAATCTATTAGCTAAAATCAATTTGGTTAGATTGGAACTAAGAAGAATAAAAATAAAAATAAAATGTATCCATAAGACAAGAGTTAAGACGGAGTGATATGTTTCCATTGTGTTCCCATGTTTCATTGGTTGGCGCTAGAGCTGATAAATTATCATTTAAAAATTTATTAGACTCAATATTTTAGTCTTGCATTGTCTTTTTAAGTGGATCCTTTTAAAGTGGCCTTCATTAGCAGTCCGCTAGCTCTACAGATTGAACCTAATTAGTTGAAGCGCTAACCTTTCCGCCTCGTTCTGTAAGCCGTCCTATCTCTTATGCCTCGCTATGTGGCTATGCAAATATCATGAGACGTGAGGTCAGTGGCGAGCATTAGCCTGGGTTTCTGTCCGCGAGGACGGCTAATCTACGCTTCACCTCTTCTTATCTTGCCGACTGGCCGCTCGCTGCTCTCCGCGGCTCCGCTGAGGGAGAACGCTGCTCTCCACGGCCTTCAGGCTCCAGAGACTTCTGCCGAATTATCCCCATCTCTCTCTGCTTCTGTCAGATTTGTTTTCAGGCTTGAAGGTCAGCGTGTGGGAAGTCTGGAGGTATAGCTTTGTGGCACAAATAGTGCGTCTGCACTGGAGACTCGTCTGATTTTCTTAAGAGAGCTTCCAGCATATGTCTCGACAAACGCCGAGTGTTTTATATTGTGTGTTGTAGATCATCAGATTGAGATGTTTCTTTATAATGCCGGGTTAGTTTCAGCAGTTTCCAAAGAGATTTTCAAGGTGGAGTTTGAGGCTGAAAACTTTCCTCCATCTTGTGGTCAAAAGAATATCATGACACTTCAAGTCTGTGGTTTCTGTTTTTAATAATTTAATAATTTTATTTTCATTCACTGGGATGCTTCTGTATGCTTCCAACAAGTTTTGTGTATTTGTATTTTTACACTACAGTTCAAACGTTTGGGGTCAGTAAGCCTCTTTTGCTCACCAAGGCTGCATTTATTTGATAAAAAATACAGTAGAAAACAGTAATATTGTGAATTATTTTTAACAAATTAAAAGAACTGTTTTCTATTTGAATATATGTTCAAATGTAATTTATTCATGTGAAGCAATCACATCATTACTCCAGTCTTCAGAGTCACATGATCCTTCACAAATACTGATTTACTGCTCAAGAAACAGTTCTTCTTATTTTTAATGTTAAAAACAGTTATGTTGCTTCATATTTTTGTGGAAATCGGAAACTTTTTTCAGTTTTATTTGATGAATAGAAAGTTCAAAAGAACAGCATTCATTTGAAACGATACAAATGTCTTTTTGCCGCTTTTGATCAATTTAATGCATCCCTTGCTCAATAAAAATTGTTAATTTCTTTAAAAAAAGATAACAATTAAACAATTGTTAGCCATTTTTGGTGCGTTTGTTTGAATTTTTCATTATCTTTGTAAAAAAAAAAAAAAAGAAAAAAAGTTTTTACACACCTTTTATTGTAAACGATGTAATTTGATGTGCCATTCATGTCTGATTTGTGTTGATTATGTAGAATTTGCTGTAATAATAGTGATGCTTGTCTTAAGCCCCCCCCCCCCCCCCCCCCCACACACACACACACACACACACACACAAAATGAGTCTCAGTCCGAGACGCTTGCTGCTTTGACTCAGTATGAGGCAGCAGCTCGTCTGAGATTATTGCAGAAGCGGCGTTTGATTTGTTACACCAGCGCAGAGTCATTGTTTGATCCAGTATTATAAATGATTGTCTATTAGAGTGGATGATTGTTTATTGTGCCCTAATACCCTCATAAATAACCGTCAGCTCCATCAGTTTCCAGGAGCAGTGAGTCTGCGTTCAGACGATCACTGTCAGAGAGCGCTCCATACGTCTGCCTGCGCCTGACAGCTTGTCATTTTTTGACGCTATCTCACTGGGTGAAGACCTGACTGTCATATTGATTGGCAGATTGTTTTTTGCATGTGTTTGCGGCATAATTCAGGAGCTTGTATATTTGCTAATTTCCTTCATGCGTTTAGCTGGTGTGCTGCAGGTGTGTGTGCAGGACCTAAAATTGACACTCATTGAGTGAGTAAAAAAATACAAGTTAAAAATAGCATGGTGAGTTTATGGAACAGTGTTATTAAACTTATATAATAATAATAATAATCCTCCAAACTCAAACTGAGTTTGAGTCGCTTATAGCGTGCATTTGAAAATGCGCTAAACGTCTTCTTAACTTTGTAATGTGAATGTTTAGAAATAAGTTATCAACAAACCATAAGTTGCCCTATTGTTTTAAAAAACAACATCTATATGGTTTAATGTTTGAAAGCAAAGAAAAAGACCCATAAATATTAGTACTGTGATTGCACTATTTTTATATTATTATTATTAATAGTAATAATAATCATATGAATTCCAATTATTAATTCTAAAAATTTGTATAAATTTGTTTTTAAAGCACATTTAAATACACAACAATAGTAAGTAATAAATAATAATAATAGTTGCAACTAGATGTTTCTAAATGAACTAAACGAAAACTAAATGAACATGTGAAATGAGTTCTACTTGCTGATTGGTTTATGGCTTATGTCCATGTAACGCCTGGAGGAGAAAGGCCGACTTTGACCTTGACTAAATAACCCGTGGGATGCGTTTAGATTGCCTCTCGCTCCTTTTCCTTTCCCTGTCCTTCATCTTGGTCTCTCTCTCTCTCTCCTGAGATCTCTGACTTCAGTAATCCAAGTGGCTCAAGATAAAAGTGCTGGCGTTGACTCCAGTGTCTTCACTGCTTTAATACAAATTAATCCCCCTCATTGATTACAAACTTACAAGCTTATGCACAGCTTATCAAAATAAGCCTCTACCTGGTTTAAAGCGTTCGCCCGTGCTGCGCCGTGCCACACTTGTGTCCGTTTGCACGTCGATGCATGTGTTGCTCGATAGACGCTGTATTTAGCGGTTTTAATTCATACATCTCAAGAGATTTCTTTATCCTTTTCATGGTAATAATGAGACGTCTCTGGTGTCTCCACTGATTATTCGAGGTGTTTGCTAAGTGAAGCATCACTATTATCTTCGTTCATGCACCGGTTAGGGACTGAACTTTGGTGTAACCCGTGTTTGTTGTGCCATTTAAATTGCAGCAGTACTACACTGGTACGCAAAGGTTAAAGAATCGTAATAGATGTCATTTACAGATACGGTGGAAAATGGTTGTGAAAAACTAAATCATATATAATTATCTGATTACTATTATATCATCCTCTGGAATATTTGCACTCTGAACAATGACCTTTGCATTTGCATTATCCCTTACATTTGATATTTTATTAAAAGTTATTATCATGTTATTCTTTAAAATATTTGCTTTTGGAATAATGACCAACAAATTATCAGTTTTTCTTTGTAATTAGTTATATAAACGTATATTATAATTTGTATTATATTATATTATTTTATATTGTATTACATTATATTATATTTTATAATGAATCATATAATTATATTATTTTTTTCAATATTCGCTTTCTGAATAATGAAAAATGCATTATTCCTAAAATGTCTTAATTAATTAATTAATTCATTAGTTTTTTATTATATTATAGTAAAGCTTAGCATAGCATTGTATAGCTTAGTATAGCAGCTTATTTTATAACAACTCATATAATTATATGATTCTCTGTAATATTTGCTTTCTAAATAATGACCATTGCGTTAACCCTTACATGTTTTAATTAATTTCTATATTATTATATTATATTATATTATATTCAGGGCTGTCAGTTTTTAATCTAATTATTTACAAAGTGCTGCAATTAATTAATCACAAATTAGATTTGGCTGTGAAAATACCCCCAAAAGACAATTTAATGCTAATATTGTGTTAAATGTTTAGGCTTTAACAGCCTGACATAAAGAATGGAGCATAAAAGATGATCATTTGATGTATTTTTGATCAGTATTTTTTGTTACTGTTACTGGTAGCCAAAATGCGTTAAACTGACAGCCCTAATTATATTATATTGTGCAATGATCATTATTCAGAAATCAAGAATATAGTTGTTAAAGTGCCCCTTTTACGGGTTATGAATTTATGAAAGGTCTATATTTTGGTTTTGGGAGTCCCCAACAACAGGTTGACATGCATCCAAGGTCAAAAAACACTTTCATTGTCTTATAATAGCCTATGCATTTACTTGGTCAACGACTCGCCAAACGATTCGCTCAACGATACATTTTTCCAAACCAGATCTAAAACTTTGCAGGATGTTTTCATTCACTTAGAGCTGTGTTACACACTGCATGAAAGCTCATTATCAAAAACCCATTATAAAATAATGTGTGAGAACTATTGTGAATATTGAGAAAATCTTGATGGATAAAATCCACACATTAAATGACTGAGTTCAGCGGTGTGTTTGCTGATCTCACATGGTATCCAGGCTTCATCACATAACAAGACTGTGAGATTTTATGGGGCACTGATACATTTGGGACACCCCAGAAAATGTCCAAGATTGCTCAGGATGTAGACAGCATTAACCTCAAGTTGTCTGTCATGTTGCATCACACACACACACACACACACACACACACACACACACACACACACATATATACACATAATTAATTTTTAAAAATGTGTATAAATTACATATATATATTTACATTTTATTTTATAATTATATAAAGCATTGCAAATTTTAAATATAAAGCATAAAGCTGTTATGCTTTACTGTGTTACACAAACTATTTTTTAAACATATTAAATAGTTAATGCACAAAAAAACATGATTAATTGATTTGAAACATTGCACTCTTTTGTTTTGGTGTAAATCTAGGAAATAGCAGCAGCAGTGAATGTTAATTCTATAAATTCCAGAAATCCGTGGCGCTGCAGCAGAGTTTTGGCCGTATCATTTCAGTCGATCTCACTGCCAGTAGTGTCCCTTTTCCATCTGTCTGAACTTTTCTTCATTTCTCTATTCGTCTCTTTCCATCTGTCTCAATCATTTTATTCTCTCTCTGATGGATGTAATGTGGGGGTTGAATGGAGAGATCGATCAGGCGCTGTGTGTTGAAGCAGTCAGGCTGCTGGGTCTCTGCGAGCGCAGATTATTTCCCAAATTATTACAGCCGCCAGATGCTTGTCAGAAGACTCTCTCCGTCAAGGTTAGTCTCTCTCTCTCTCTCTCTCTCGCTCTCTCGCGCTCTCTCTCTCTCTCTCTCTCTCTCTCTCTCTCTCTCTCTCTCTCTCTCTCTCTCTCTCTCTCTCTCTCTCTCTCTCTCTCTCTCTCTCGCTCTCGCTCTCTCTCGCTCTCTCTCTCGCTCTCTCTCTCTCTCTCTCTCTCTCTCTCTCTCTCGCTCTCTCTCGCTCTCGCTCTCGCTCTCTCTCTCGCTCTCTCGCTCTCTCTCTCTCTCTCTCTCTCTCTCTCTCTCTCTCTCTCTCTCTCTCTCTCTCTCTCTCTCTCTCTCTCTCTCGCTCTCTCTCGCTCTCTCTCTCTCTCTCGCTCTCTCTCTCTCTCTCTCTCTCTCTCTCTCTCTCTCTCTCGCTCTCTCTCTCTCTCTCTCTCTCTCCTCTTTTGTCTTCTTTTTCTCTCTTTTCTCCTCTGCTCTTGTCAAGCATTAGCATAAAGTTTCCACACGGCAGCTTATTTTGGCCAGGAAGCGCTCACTTAGACAGGAAAAGTTATGATGCCGATGATGGATGGTTGTGATGTCACTATACGGCCAAGACTTCACATTAATATTAATTAGCTTATGCTGATTTTGCTCCATAGTCTTCCAAAGACCACATGGTCATGTTAACAAATGAATATTCATGATCCAAGTCAACAGATTTATAAGTGACATCATGGGCAGATATCCTGTGTGACCTTGCAGACTTTCCATATTGTGTCCACAATGTTTTTTTGTTTGTTTATTTATTGTCAAAATTTTTTTTATATTTAAAATATTATTATAATAAATAATATAACTAAATAATATATATAACATGCATAATAAATAGGTGCACAAATAATAAATTGTGTGTGTGTTAGGGGTGTAACAATATGCGTGCGGCAAAAATTTGGTTCACCAAATGTTCTATTCTTGTGGGAAAAAATGCTATAGCCAATTTAGTTTTGCTTTTCTTTTTGTTTTAAACAGTTACCTCACTTTAAGGCTTTCTTTTACTTATTTATTTGTATTCCTCTGTGTTTGCTAAACGTTCTGTAATCTATTAGTCCGTATGTAATACTGCATGTGGTGTATGCCATGCCTCATCTTATTCATTTGTTCATAAATGATGTAAGCTAGTTTGTCATTGTAGCCTGCTGTTTTATTGTTGTTGTGCTTTTTAATTAAGAATAACAAAGAATCCATATATAATCCGTTTTGTTTTAGTCTTAAAAAGTGAAAGGTGAATAGATTAAAGCAAAACAGACAATTATATTTTCTTGTAAAACGTGATTAAAGATCGCAAATTCAAAAGTGAAAGCATCTGAAGTCTGGCTTATAATATAGCAAAAGAGGAATTCCTTCACATAATTCAAATCACAAATAATACTAATGACGAAAAAGAACTTTCGTCACCATAGAACTATAAACTATGATAAAAGTTCATCAGCATGCATTGATTTATCCCATGTTGTAGCAATAAATAAATAAATATAGGCTAATAAAATGATGTGCTCGTGTGACCAACTGAGAAAGTTAGTCGCATAAGAATGAGTCTAGAGCCCAGATTTGGCATTTCCAATTAATGCAGACCTGTTACATTCTTATTTGATTAGCCCTATTGTTATTATGAAGTTACTTTTATTATTCAATTAAAAGTACAATTAATTTGCCCTGGCAATAATTACCACATAACTGACGCGCTGTGAGGATATGATTATATATTTACTCCTCAATTAAAATGTTTTTTTAAGGGTCTTTTAAAACAGGTCTATTAGGCTATATATTTATTTACATTTCACTACTGATTATATCCTGTATAATTAAGTATGTGACGAATAAAATAACCTTGAACCTTGAACTATAGGCTAGCTACCATGAACAGCTTCCTACAGAGTAATTCCTGCCGGTGTAAGGAATGTAATTACACTCTGCTGGAGTGATTAGGATCACAAAATGTGCGTTATTTGCCCAAGACAGAAATAAAGAGCTGTTTTGCATGTAGATTTTATTATGCAATAGCAGGTCCACAATTGGCATCCAAAAACACAAATATCTCCCCCATTAAAATCCTGCGGGCTGAGCAGCCGTTAATCAGCTTATGTGTTTCCTCTCAAGTGATTACGGCGCTCTAAACACTACTACAGAACGAGCAACCTACTAAAAACATCTCACTCAACTCCTACTGCATAGTCAAGCAACTTTTGATGAAGATGTTTGTTTTTCATTAGCTTTGCACATTTGACTTAACTTTTCGAGATTAATTAGCCGAATGTTTAATGCCTCTAAATTAATTTAATGCAGTTTACACATTCACCTCATTTGGTTCTGTCCTCCCTCTAAAGACTGACGGGAATAGAAGCTCAGGCATGCATGTTCAGTTCAGTCTCATTTATTTATAAATCTAATCCAGATGGGACTTTTAACAAAAATAAGACCATTTGCAAGCAGAACATAATTATCATTGAGCTCAACAGGTATGAAATATCACCTGTGAGCAGAATCACATGAAGTCTGCAGAATTACAGCGTCCCGCATTCATGGTTCTCTACATGTCCTCTTTTCCTTGTGGTTGTTAATGAGATATTTTAGCTGATTTGATTAAGCCTTCACCAGAGCATTACAAAAATTTGCTCAATCGGTATGATTTTGTCTTGTTTTTGGTCATTATGAATTAAAACATTTTTTTAAAGAAAGAAAGAAAAAGCTAGAAACTAGAAAAACAATTTTCAGTCATATTACTGTTTGTTTATGAGCTTGAAGTTCATTTGGGAAGCACTGTGACCTCAGGCTCTCTCTTGTCCAGACCGTTTAACTCTCATGTCTTCTGTTGCCATGTTAGTCTGATATTTGTTATCATGATTAGTTATGAGGATTTGTTTTGAATTAATTTGATTTCATTTGGACAGACTGGATATCTATTCCAGGAGATAAAGCAGGTTTATGCCAAGTTATCAAGGAACTGAAGACCATTACATTCTTCCGTTTGTATGCTAATTGTTCTATAAATATCAGACAGGTTTTCAGAGAGTGCAAAACGTAGAGTGATGATACGCCAAACTGTGAACAAATGTTTGAAGACACCACGAGCAGCAGTGAGTGAGAGAGAGAGAGAGAGAGAGTGAAGGAAACGGATAAGAGATGAATTGCTTTCTTGGGAGAATAAGAAAATGAGATTAGATCAGAAGTTTCAAGGCAGCTATAGCTTATCCTTTCACTATTTAAACTATCACAATACAAACAATCTCCTCAGACGCCGATGCTCTCTCCATACCTATCGAGTGTGTGAAGGCTGAGTGCAATGCATTCTGGGATACTGTACTCCAAGCAGTGTGCTCTAGTTGTATACTTCTCATTTTGCGTACTGTGCACTACATGCATGCTGCATACTTGAGTATGCCATTCTGAACATGTCAGTACAGACAGAGCCATATACGCCTTAAATGGGTCACTTTTATGCCTGAACTTCCTTTCTGCAGAAAGTGTGCACCCTAAAAAGACAAACAAGTTTTCTAAAAGGTATCTGCAGGAAATGTGCTATTATACTGATACAGGTTAAAATCCAGGTCAGTTGTTCTCAGAAGACGGTGACAATTTAAAAAGCTCATTCTGGAAGATTAATAACTGATGTTATGAATCCTCTAAGGACAGATGCGTCCCGCGACACGATAAAAGTATGCTGTGTAGTAGTCTAGATGGAGTTAGTTCATGTGCTTGCTTTAGTGTATGATGTTCTGAAGTATGTTTCTGACAAACTCGGAGAATTATCACTAACAATGGAAGGTCATTCATTTTATTCATACTTATTCTAGAATATATGTTTAATCTGTTATAATGATGGATTGTTTGTATATTTTGTATTATTATATTTTATTATAAAATGCACCGTAGGTGTAAAATGTTGTAAATAATGTTATTGCATATTTTCTATATTTTTATAACAAACAAACACACACACACACATTACACGTACAGTGGAAGTACATTCTAACTATTATATATTAGAATATATTCAAATTATTCTTATATATAATAAAAAAATTCAGATATGTTTGATGTGGTATTCTGATTATGTAGGCCTATTATTTATTGTGTTGTATGATTTATATTTGTATGTTATATTAAAAAATGTCTTGGGAAAAAAACGTATATATATATAACTATATATACATGTGTGTGTGTGTGTGTGTGTGTGTGTGTGTGTGTGTGTGTGTGTTTGTGTGTGTGATAATATGTAATATACAATATAATATATACATAAAATAATATAAGAATATAACACAACCAAATTAAATAAATTATTTTAAATTCTAACAAATATTTTACAGCACATGCAATAGATAAATCATAATACCAGATTAAACATATATTTGAATTATTGTTGTTATATATTGGAATTATTCGAGTTTATATAGTGTGTTATATAAGTGTTATTTAGGTCAGCATATTTCTGTTGCATCTCTTGGTCTGTGTTTATCGTTTCCCTTTTCTCATCATTTAATAAATCCTCATCCATGTCTATATCTGATACTTCATTTATGCCCATTTCATTTAGTACATGTCACGGTTGAAAGTGTCCTTTCTAAATCAAGGTCACCCAATGCTATTGAGTAGTGATCATCTGTGAATAGTGACCGATACTCAATCATGACTACAGGACAAACTAAAGAACAGTATATTGTTCTGGTCCCTCATTTGAAGGCCCAGCTCCTGCTCTTGGCTTGACATTAGCAGCGTCTCTCAAGGGCCTTTTACCTGATTAGACTTCGATTAGAGAGCTCTTTCTGTCTCCCACATACACGCTACATCTCTTTCCTTTGCACTTTTTCTTTTCAAAGTCTTCACATTACATCTAATCCCTCATTTACATCATCTTTAGATGAATACATGTATTTTTGGATCAGCGGGCGACCTCCAGAGGACAAAGCTGTCTGGACTGTTTAAACTCACTGATTCTGTCTGATCTTTGATTTTACAGATCTGTCCATCAGAGGGGCACATAAAGAATCCAGTGTGAGTTCAGGCCGAGCAGTGATTCACTCTAGCAAATGTTCGGTCACTCTAGTGCAAAAAACTTTCCTGAAAAAAGTCGTTTGGTGCAGCTAGTGGAGAAGAAATTCACTTTCAAGCCACCTTGACATACTTTGAAATATATATATTAGTGGTGTCAAAATTAGCGCCTTAACACAAGATATACATTTTTTATGATTAATGCGTAAAAAATATTTAACGCAATTAACGCAGGGGCGGGGCTAAGGTTGGCCACCCCATTCACAACTGCTGCCTCTGTCTCTATTTTCTTGAACATGATTTCATTTATTTTGATGCAGAATGTCTTTATGACCACATCAAACGGAAGACGTTTCAGACGCACGCACTAAAACTTTGTGCAAAAACATTTATCTCATATAGAATACGCTTCGTTATTTATACAACATAATGTTATATTACGACTTACAGGCTATCTCCACAAAATGCCCCGAATGCATAAGTCAACGTGTCTGCGCGGCTCTGAATGAACTCTTTTTGTGGACGTGTTCTTCACGCAACAACATGCAGAAGCACGGCAGCTAATCTCTAAAACTTCACAGCATTTTATTATAATAGTGTTCTCGTTATAATGTTGTGTATATGAGAGTCCCAGTCATAGTTATTCATATTCTGCATTCATTGTTGTTTGTCCTGCTCGCGCTGAAGAGATAGTCACCCTATACTACAATGAAGCTCTTACTGCAGCGTAAGTCAAATGCATCTTATACGAGATATATAATATATTCACGATATACCCTACACATAAGCCAGCAGGAATGTTTTGAAATAGGTAAGTTGTACCTATTTGTTTAAAAAAATCCAGTCTTTCACATGCATGTGTCAATTTGAGTCTTTCATCCTCTGTCGGTCTCAGATTATGGAAAGTGAAACTTAAATCTATAGGGGTGGTTGGATTTATTCACGCATGTTAAAGTATTTATTTGAAGCTTCTTTCTTTTCAGATTCTTATTTACAGCATTATTTTAATAGGCTGTATATTAACTTATTGGGAGAAAACTGGTAGTCTTATGTGAAATCAAAGATTTGAGCACCCCCATTTAGCCAAAAATGGCATGATCTTAACACCCGCGAATATTCGACTGTGAGATTGGGAGACGAATCAGGCTCCTCCTATCGAAGCATTGAATCGTCGACTATTCGGGGTCACCCATAGAAGTTAACAAAAAGGCGATTAAAGCTGCCTTAAAACTGTGTGCATGCATGCAATGTGTCATATATGCGTCACATTTAAGAACATGTCTCTGAAATGGTTTTAAAAACTGTTCTGAGAAACCCCAGCACTATCTTCCTCTAATCTAACACTTCCGCTTCACTCGTCTGCTCATTAGTGGAGACTTTAAGGCCTGAAGCGGGTCAGAAAAGGTGATGAGAGTTGTGAGAAAATAAGATGCGTGTCAGATCCGCGTCACTTTCAGTAGCAGCTTTTAAAGCAATAGCAGGCATAAGCTAATGACCAGCTGCTGTGATGTCTGTTAATCCAAGAACAAAAGAAAAAAGAGCAAATCAATAACTTTTATAGCTTCAAGGGGTTCCTCTATATTTAATTTAGAATTTAGTGTTTGGTTACTATTCATTTTCTGTTTATGTCTGCTGAAGGGCACAAGTAGCTAAATATGTCATTTATTATAATATGAAGTTCATGTGAAGATTATTTTAAATTTACTTAAATTAGAAGTTAAGTCTAATAAATGTTCAAATTTATAGCTCTCAGTTATACTGTAATGCTGAATGGCTACAGTCAAAATTTTATAAAAACATATTGATATCAGTGATGCTGGCCTTCAAATTCAATCATTAAAAAGATGCCATTAAAGAAATATTAAAAAATATACTGTCTTTATGTTGTTTGTACATTGTACATTTAAAGATAGAATGTGAAATTATTGCAATATAAAAGTATATTTAAAAACTTTAATGTTAGGTGGGATTAATCGCGATTCATTTTAGAAAAATTTGCGATTAATTAGTAAAAAAATATTATCGATTGACAGCATTAATATATATATATATATATATAAACTATTGATACAGCTAGTATTTTGAAGTTTTAAATAAAAAGATTTGAATTCCAATTATATGTGTGCTACCCAAATAATGACTAAAAGTAAGTTTTGAGAACGGGTTTTCAAGCCAGGTGGCGCAAGACCAGGGGCGCATGTATATGCTCATTTGAGAAAGCTAATGCTTTTTAAACTATGATCATAAGAACTTGTGTTTACAACTTTTTTGAGACCGTTCAATTTCTGTAGGCTTGAAAGGGATTTTAATTTCCATTGAGCTTCTTAAAAATAAATTTTCCCTGAATGCAAACCCGGCGGCTCCATCCATGAATATTGATGTGGTAATTTCATTAAAAACAGCTTCGAAGCAGAGGGTGAAGATGTTATTCACATGGACCTGGTTGCTCAGCAGTGTTATTTTACACAAATAAACGTAGAGTCATTATTTATATAGAACCAAGAATGACGGAGATAAAGTAACGCACCGGAGCCTTTGCGCAAACGCGCTTCCACACAAACACTTCAATAGCGCACATTTCTCTATATATATATGAGCGGCCATATAAAGTATTACTACATACATCTTTCAGTGAAAAGCCATTTAGTTTAAGTTTTAGTCCTGCCCGAATTACCACATAGACCAGCCGTTATGTCCATCACGCTGCGAGCCTTTGACGTTCTCGCCCCCTATTTTTATCCGCGCTATTCAGGGTATTTAGTGCGTAGTTTCCCAACCCAACTTTGATGTTAACGGCGATATTTTTTTTATCGCCGATAAGAGTTAGCGCAGCACGTTAACGCCGATCATTAATTTTTTAAAAAAAATGACAAATTATAATTGTGTTTTGTTTTTAAGTGTATATGCTCATAAGAAACAACTGAGATTTTAATTGAGCTTGATATTTCATTAAAAACAGCTATTTCATTAAACCGATGTCATTTCCGCTGTTAGACTGGACCGGTTTCATGTTGGGTCTTGAAATAAGCAGCGACTGGTGTGAAGTCCATGTAAATGTAATAAAGTGAGCGAGTGCTGATTTTGGAGGTGGGATGTTGAATTGCTCGGAGCTGCTCGTATCATGGAAATGATTTTACCCCCCTCAACATCCACCCGTCTATCCACGTTTCCACGCTCCGTTTGCTCAAGGCCTCCATTTTAATTTGCCAATCT
Source organism: Schizopygopsis malacanthus (assembly GCA_027474115.1). Taxonomy (NCBI): domain Eukaryota; kingdom Metazoa; phylum Chordata; class Actinopteri; order Cypriniformes; family Cyprinidae; genus Schizopygopsis; species Schizopygopsis malacanthus. Next base: position 3,407,774 of record CM049877.1, read on the forward strand.
GTTGTAATTGCTTTGAGAGCTGGCTGGCTCGGCATATTTTCTTCAAACCCCCTCCGAATCTGACACACGTGCATATGTGTGTGTGTGTGTTCGCTCGTGGACGTCTCAAACACCATCTCCGACGCACACGAGCGCTCACTCCATCGCACGTCCGCGGAAAACACGGTCGACGCGCGTTGTCTAACACAAGCGCTGTCTGTTCACCAAAGCGCCGACATTACGACGCTGTCATCTCTCTGCAGATCTTTCCCTCCTGAATATGAAAAATACAATAACTCAGCGGCACAGATATCTGTCACCACGAGCTCCGCGTGACCTTTCTTTTTTCTCGCAGCGTTTCATGATTGCCGCCGCGGATCTGAAGCTACATGAACGTGATTGAAGTAAAGGGCAACGAGATGGGAAGCAAAAATAAACAGTTCGCCCTTGAGCTCCAGACTTTGTGTGTGTGTGTGTGTGTGTGTGTGTGTGTGTGTGTGTGGTTTTCAGACGAGGAAGGGAGAGAAGGATGTGGAAGAGAGAGGGGCGGCTTGATAGACTAAGATAACACTGCCATGTCAGTACCTAAAAGAACATTGTTGGCTGTCATCTCTCTCAGACTATCTCGTCGGCTCTGTCTGTCTCTCTCTTCATCTCTGCCGTGTGTATATTACAGAC
>CM049877.1:3413430-3455930 GCA_027474115.1 Schizopygopsis malacanthus
ATTCCACATTGTTGTTGTCACATGATCTGACCATTTTGCATGTTTAATACAGTGAATGTCATTCAGTTCTGGAATAAATAGTGATTTTGCATTTAAATAAAAGTTTTACTAAAATGTCTTGAAACATGAAATGACATTGGCACTTGTTTTACTTCCATGCTGTGTTATTGTACGTAAAATGGGGACAGAATTTGATGTGTTCTATTGAGAATTGGTTGAATAAGTGGGCAAACGAGTAATTAACAAAGAGCGAGAGAAACTCTCAGACACACACATGAACATATGATGGACAGAAGCTGAAAGTTTTGAATTCCAGTCTCTCTGTGGTTCTCTGTGGCTGTATCTGTGCGAGCGGGTGCCCATCTGTTATTGTGCGTGTGTTCTGATTCAGTGACTGTAGTGATTGGGTTTAATCTCATCTGAGCGCTGAGGAGTGAATGAAGGGCTTAGAGCCTCGCTGCTCCACCAAACATCTGAGACCTGGACACTGCTGCATCTCCCCTCAGGTTGTGGTCTGATCTCGTGAAGTTGTGCGTTTGGACCAAACTGGCTCTGACATGCACAGAGGAAGACTGTATTGCTCTGAGGTTGCTCTTTCATAGCTAATGAAACTCAAATTGCGTTCTCAGTCTCCCATGTTTCTTCTATGATTCCTTATGGTTTGAGTTGTTGTTGTCACACGGTACGAGTGTGGCGGTATGAAGTCGATGTGAATAGAAGCTCAGATCAGAGAGTTTTATATTGAAGTCTCTGACTTTTGATTGCAGTTTAAGATCTTTCATGAACCCTTGTCTGAGATGCATCACTTGGGTTTTCCTGGTTCATGAATTTGTCCATTTATCTTTCCATCCATCCTTCTGTCCATTTATCTTTCCATCCATCTGTCCAATTGTTCATTCGTGTGGTGTTACAACAACAAAGATGTTGGCTTCCTCTTGCAGATGCTTCAGCAGGTACCGTGTATATTTAATTAAAGCCTTGAACCTCAGTGCATCAGATTTCTAGAGTCACATGTTTGAGGCATGTTTTCTAATATTTGGAATAACATGCTGCCATACTATTCTATATAGTGCATGCTGCGCGTAGAATGCAGTATGTTCTGTTTTCACTACCCAACCTATTCCTGATGCATAAAATCACTTTGCAATCAATTCAGTCTATTTTTTCTCATTAAATTCCCTGTTTAAATTGGAAATAGGTCATGGAGGAAAAATAGGTTGCAGATGACATTTCATTTTGATTTAAAGACATTTTTTGCCCAGACTTGGATTAAAAGGCAAAATAACCATATTTATGTACTATATAGTTGAACGGCAGATAACGGCACTGTGGTGCATACCTGTTATTTTAGTATTCTATTAGTTACATTATAATTTTCATTAATAGTCTAAAATAGTTTTTGTTTTTATATTTTCTGTTTTCATTTATATATATTTTTTTTAAATTTGCAATTTAGTTCTGTTTTTATTCGTTATTTATTTTTTATTTCTGATTTAGTTATTGTGGAAGAGAAAACTATTTGAAAAATATGTATTGGCTTAAATAGGCTTATACATTTTTATATTTTAATTGAATACAGTTAATGTTTTATTGAATTTTAGCTAACATTTTATATGTATATACACACATTACAAAAAGTAACAGTATGCAGTATATACTGTGTACTATGCTATTATGCATTCTGTTCTGAACACAGCCAGTGTGTGTGTGTGTGTGTGTGTGTGTGTGTGTGTGTGTGTGTGTGTGTGTGTGTGTGTGTGTGTGTGTGTGTGTGTGTGTGTGTTCTCCTTGACTATGTATGTGAGTGATTATAGTTGCCCTTTTAGTTACTGTGGAAAAAGCAGTTATGAATATTAAGGTTTTTCGTTTTTACAGCTCTGGGAAAGGATTTATATTTCCAGGAATGACTGAAATGAGAGAGAGAGAGAGATGAATAAGGGGTTTGGGAAATCTATCTGTCATTTCCTTTGGTTTATAAGCCATTTGTTTTGTGTCATTTCACATACAGGACGGGTCACATGCTGCAGTTTAATTCTGTGGGTCAGGGGTTTGGCTTTTGTTTAAATCCCTGATATAGTAATACTGAAGCGTGCTTTAGCAATCATACCAAATACTGTCTGACAGAGAGAGGACAAAAGATGGACTAAATGAGCGAAGGAAAAGAAGATGGATAGATAGAAAGGAAGTTAAGGCAATAAGAGGAAAACAGCAAGACAGGACAAAACAATTGAATTGCTGTGACACAGAGATGAGAGATATGATTACTGATCAGACGATAAAGAAACCATACTCTGCACACTTTTACTGACTTTTGAAATGCCACTTTGCTGTCTGCAAACTCCAAGACATTGCCTTAATTAAAAGAAAAATATGAAATGGCATTCACAACATTTTTATTATGCCATATTTTCAACTGAAGCACAATACTGAGTAAGAGATGGGGGCATTTTATTAATGCAAATTATTATTTTCTGTTTTTTTGTCTTTCAGTAGACTAAAATAAGAAATGCTTTCCATTATATTTGGATAATAAAGGTGGATTATGACATTATTTCACAATTTCCTTTTAATTTAAGAAAATATTTTATATTCTATTTTGTTTATTTACCTGTACGATCTTGCTTAAATCATTTTAAATAAGATTAATGAAGGATTATAGCTGTTTTAAGAATACCTTGCATTGATGTATTGTGTGCAGAATGACCGGAGAGATTTATTAAGACAGTACACAGGATCAGTTCTGACTTCACTTTGTCTTTATGTATTACCCAGAGAAGGTAAACACGCTTGACAAATGTACTCTCTACTGTAAATATTGCAGCAATCAGAAGTGTCATAGCTGTTTAACTGTGCATGTGTGATTTGTGCACAGCTTAGCGGTCATCAATCAGTGATCCAATGGCCTCTCAGAGTTAAATGTCAGCTAATGTAGTCTCGACATTAACAGCAGATGCCCTCAGGTTAACCGAACCGAGCTGATTATATTCAGACACAGATTTTAGAATACTATGAGTGTGTGTGATACACTCCGTCACATGCAGCTTTGTGTAACCGAGCCGGTTAGGTAGTTAGTGTAGACTAGCTGTGGCAGTAAACTGTACAAGTAAACTGGTTTTCATAGTGGTGGCTAATAATCGAGGTGCCGATTTATTTATTTAATACATTGATTTCTTTTTTTCTGTTGCCTTTCAAACTTTAATCAATTTATTTGTTTGTAAGCAAAAAAAGTTTGAAAACAAAACAATAGATATTCATTCATTCATTCATTCATTCATTCATTCATTCATTCATCATTCATCATTCATTCATTCCTTCCAGCTTTATTTATTTATTTATCTTTCAAAATTTTATACATTTAGTTATTTATAATGTTTGTTTTTTTATTTTGCCCATTCAGATTTAATTAATTTAGTTATTTGTAGTCTGAAAGCAGACAATAAAGAAACAAAATTGAAAAATACTATTTATTTATTTATTTGTTCGTTTGTTTATTTATATATTTTGCATTTCCAAATGTATTCAGTGTAGTTGTTTGAAGTGTGAAAAGCAAACAATCAAATAAAGTAACATAAAATTAAATTAAACAAAAGTTAAATTGGGTAATAGAGTTCTGTTTTTATTCAGGAATCAGTTTCAGTTGCTTTTGTGGATTTCTCAACGTGGCTCTATTTATTAATTTATTTATTTATTTATTTATGTATTACTAAATGTTTTGTATTCTGACACAAATCCAATTTGTTCATAGTCTGAACAGAAACTAAATAAATAAATATGCTTCAAACTACATTCCAGAGTGAATTTGATTGAAATCTGATTTATTAAAATGTATTCCAGTCTGAATTGTTAGCTCAAAAATTATTTTTCAAGATACGTCATACACAGTATGACATAAAAACAGTTGAGTTAGATTTCACTCATGTTTTACTCAGTCCTACTCCTTTTTTCAAACTTTGCAGCTTTTGCTATATAGTAAATATAGTTTTTTTTTTTTTTATCAGTATGTGTGTTCCCTGGGAATTGAACCCACAACCTTTTGTGCTGCTAATGCAATGCTCTACCACTGAGCCACAGGAACACATTTGAACTTTGACTACAAACATTGCTTTACACTTAATATCTTGGACCAATTTGTTCCGTATTAAATGGAGGTCTTACATATAATCTTTCACATAAGCACGACTGTGACTTAAACTGCATAAAAAGCATAGGATGGCGTATAGATGTGGATAATGTCCCTCACGCAAGTCTGGTCAATAAGACATAGTGTTTAATACGGTTTGAATTGGCACCCTGGAGTGGAGTGTCATTTGGCGCTTGCATTACTCCTAATGGTGTAGCCATTAAACGCAACTGCCACTGAATTAGACGCACCTCTCAAGCGCTCGCTCTGTTATTTCTCTAACGTTAGGTACATTACCGCAGCCAGCCTATTAGTCGTTTAAGCTGCAGTTTGAAAGCTTTCGAATGCAGTCAATGAAAGGTATGTAATTGATATTTTCAAAGGCTTTATATGAGGGCTCTTTTGTCAAGAGTCGAGTGACGGAGATCGTCTGGAAGTCTGCCCGCGTTCCCACTGGAAACGAGTGGGAGTTTTTGCACCTTGAGCCCGGAGACGGCGTCTGGACGCAGATCAGGTGAATCTCCCCAGGGAGAATCACGAAGAACAGGGCTTGAGAGCGTGAATCACCTGTGTGGGAGCTGCTCTGATTACACTACGTCCGATGGTGTCCGAAAATGGAGATTGAAAACAATATGGCACTCCCACGCATGATTAAATCGGTAGCTCACCCGGAATGGAATATTCTGGCTAATCTTTTACTCGCTTTCATGTCGTTCCAAACCTTTCTTTCTTCTGTTCTGAACAAAAGGAGATACTTAGAGGGATGTTCACGCTGCTCTTGTCCAAAAAGGCAAAAAAGCACCATAAAAGTAGTCTTGCCTATATGCATTTGACAGATTCTTTGGACTTAGAGTGCATTCAAGATAGATTTTATCAGTTTGTCTGATGCATAACCCATCATTTTTCAGTGTTGGTGCACTGAAACACATTCTCAGTTCAGAACTGAATAAGGGGTGGGAGCTATACCGGTATTAACTTGACAACCGGTATTATGTTGTGCCATGATATGGATTTTCAGAACAGAACATTGAAAAGATCACTCTCACCCTGGTTCCCACCTGTTTAACCTGCTGCCCTCTGGCAGGTGCTACAGGTGCATCAAATCACAGACAAATAGACTTCCCCAGAGCTATAATCACACTGAACACACACATGCACTGACATGCACTGACCCATCTTACTCAGTACAATATGTGTATCATATTTCTGTGCATTATATTCCAGTGCAATATCTTCAATATCTACACAAATATATTTTTGTGCAATGTTTTTATATTCCCATTCCCATTAGTTTTATTCAGAGCCAGAAGTCTACCTCATGTTAGTGCAATAATCATTTTACTATTAATTATAATAATGACTATTATTTACTTATATATACAAGCAACTCTTTCTATGTTAATTTTCTTTATTCTTTTGTCTTAAATATTTTAATTGTATATCACTTTGTATCATGTATATTTCTTTTTAGTCTTTTTGTCTATTATGTACCACGCAGCTTATGCAGAAGCTCTGCAATTCCGTTGTCTTGTGTACCACGACAATAAAGAAATTCTAAAAGAGAGAAATTCTAAATTCTACATTTTCCCAGCAGTCACACAACGTCATAAGATGTTGATATTTGGTTAAATTTCGGTTGCGATGTCGGGTGACCAAGCTTCTATGTAAATTCAATGTCTAATGTCAATGTTAAATTGATGTCCAGTACCGACGGGCAGGGGGTTTATATGAATGAGTACCTGAAGGGAACTCTCTTCAGAAAACTTTAGATGGCATTTTCTTTTTCTCTTACATCGTAGTTCATAAGCGCAGTGCAGAGCAGCTTCTAAAGGAACGCTAAATTGAGGCCATAATCGCCATCTGCTGTCATAGAGTGAATGTGCATGTTCTTTCAGTCCATTTGCTGTTTTTCATTTGCGCATGTCTTATGTAGCATAATTTCACACATCTAAAGTCAGACCATTCTATTTTTGCCTTAGATCTTGAAATCATGTTTTTTTTTTTTTAGCTATAAAAGGTTAAAATACATATTTTGCCTTTAATTTTACTAAAATGTCATTCCAATGTTTTTTTTCTCATATCGTAATATGATATCGATATCGTCTGGACAGTGGAATTTTAGCTCATATCGCCCCTAAACTGAATTAAAAAAAATTATCATGGAAGAATAATTTTGGTTTTATACAATCAGGTTGTTCAAGTGGATTCATTGATTTATTGATTGACTTATTTATTAATTATGTGTTTTTTTTACACGTCCAAAATAAATTGCAATAAAAAAAATCTAATAAATAATTTTATATATTATATATTTGTATATATTATATATTTTATTATATTAATAATCCATATATCAAACTATAGTACTGCCAATTCCCATAAGGATCCTTCCTGTTCAACTCTAGAAAAGTGAAGTTTGAATGTCTGTGTAATGGACAGACAAACAGATGGCAATTCAGTACACAAGGATCAATATATTTCAGTTCTGAGTTTCTTAAGCATGTTTTTGTTACCCTGGATGGGAAAGAAATGGAAGAATTTCATGTCCAGTTATCCTTTCATTATTTTGCTGGCACCTCAACTGTGAACCTCAAGTAAAGTGGCTCTCGTTAGAAGAACAGCTCGTTCAAACTCTGGAGACACGGTCTGAACAGTTCTAGCCATTATTAGTGGAAAAACTTTTGCCAACTTTCCTCCGTCTTTATTCAGGGCAAACTCACTGATCTGTGGTGCCATCTAAAGCTGTCAGGTGTTCGTTTCTCCTTCATGAGCACAGGAAGTGAGAACTGCACAGGTCAGATAAAAACTCCACTCTCACTTCCAGATGGGGAGAGCATCTTTTCCACAGTTTTACTACGATCAGCTACTTATACAATTAACATGCTCCATATTTAACCAATTAGTAGTGCTGATGCAATCAATATGCAGCTAATTAAACACATGCTTCCTTTAGACAGCAACATGCAGTCTGTTGCTGCAACTCAGAATTTCCTGCATCCTGTTTGGAAAAATGCAATAGTGTGCAAATTTAAGTAGGAATATCCCAAATCTCACTTGAAAATATTAGGCTGCATCCTAATTGGCAAATTCTGCATTCTTAGAATGCAAAATTAGCATTAGTGCATCATTTGGTGTACTGTTTTCAAAATATGCATGGTGTTTGGACTAATATCGACCATACAGGTGTTACTTATTAGCATTGCATCAAAAACTGCTAAGAATGCATGTGCAAATTAGGATGCAGTCTAATATTGTTTCTGTAACACCATTGGTACTTTAGTACATTGTTGAGATTTAGAAAATAATGAACTGTACTTTATTGCCTACGATTACCCAAAATCACGTTTTGGGTAAAAAAAAAAAATTCTATTAAATGTTTCACAATAATAAAAAAATATGTTTTAGATGTGTAGATGCAAACACTTGCATGCAAACACAAATAGTATGCAACAAAAGCTTTTTTGAATGTCCTTTTTCAAACTACATACTCAAAAGTACACACTTGCCATTATCAGTGAAGCACATACTTAGTGTGTAGTAGAAGAATGCAAATTGTGCCGCAGCCTGTGAGTCAGTGTAGTGGAAAGTGAATCTGTTCGTGAATGTCGATTTCTGTCAAACATCTGTCACACTGACTTTCTGGGAAAAGTTTGCTGACATATTGAGCAGGTTGACGTGAGTTGTCACCATTAGCACAGAGGAGTGGGTTGAGCTTTTCAATGATGATGACGCATGTAATGAATCTATAACATGCTGAGCGGCCCACGTGTTCTGAGAAATGTGTCAAGAGACGATTTGTCCTACGTTAAAACAATACATCAAACCCTTTATGTAAGATTTGTATGATTCCAGTGCTGTATATTTTTGTGCTAATTGGTAAAGACTTTTTCTCCCTGTTATAACTTGAAATTAAGCAAATAAACTGATTAGGCAGCATTTCCAGAAAATAATAGTATAATGCATGTTGTTTTAGATCAATTGCAATAATTGCATTGCATTTTATCTCAGATCAAATATGTACTCTTGCGTTTCTCCTTTTAATACCAATGAAGCTTGTTGAGAAATACTTTGGGACAGCGATTCTAAATTAGTACATCTAAATTGATCAAAATAAAATAATGATAAATTATTATTCGTGCAGCATGAGCTCATATTAGTTGAGAAACTTCATGGAATGTTTATTCTTGTAAAAATGTATTTCTCACACCTCATAGCCTTTTTTAAATTGAGCTAGTGAAGACATAAAAGTGTTTGAAAGCGCGGATGGCTCCATCGTTTTGAGTCACTTTGACCCAGAAACACTTTCAGTTTTAAGCTCTGAAATAAAAAGCAAAGTCTCAGCCATCATTTGAATAATGATGCGTCTGAACAGTTTGAAGTAGAAGCATAAAATTATAATTCAGATTTTACTTAAAAGCACAAAACTTGTGTGTTTATGAGTTGAAGTTACCCAAAATGATGGACCAAGTTGTGATCACTTACGGGACCTAAAATAAACTTTCTTCCTTACATTCATACACAATTTTACTCCAAATCTTGATGTTGATTTTAAAACAATTGTCATTTTAGATTTCAGACGTCACGTCATTTGTGTACTGTCACCCGTGATCCTTCACCTTTGACCTTTGTATCTTTCTTTCTTTCAGAGATTGGCTAGAGAAGCTGAAGACATCCAACGAGAGCATTCATGGCAAGATGCAATCAAAGTGAGAATACGGTTTGCTTTCTTTCAGTAATTTATTAATAGTTAGCCTACTGACAAAAACATTAACAGTTTATATGAATACGTTTTATTTTAGTACCATTGATATACTATTAAGGTTTTTGATAATATTTAGAATTTTATTTAATTGTTACTTTTTTTTTTTTTTTTTTTTTTAGCAAAACATTTTTAGAGAAAATTTTTTTTTTTTTTTTAATTTAGTAAAAGTTTTTGTAATTTTGTTGTGCATGAAATAATGTTTTTTTTAAGGTTTTGTTTGTATTTAATGAGACAACCTGCCATGTAAGACCTCTCCATAGTGGGCGTGAAAGGTTTGTAAGAGAGATAGACAGACAGACAGCTAAAGCTGCTAATGTATTGACATGCCTGCAAATCCCTCACCTGCCTTGCTTTCTTTCTATAGTTAACTGACGAGCTAAAGTTAAGCGTATCAGCCGGGCTGTATTGTTATATAGGCGCACAGTTACTTTGAAAAAGTCCCTGGTCTGGGACGCCCCATTGACTTCTCACTGAGCCTATTTTCAGTGTAATTGACGGGCTAAGTTAGTCACGTTGTCAAATGCAAGAGTAGCTCTTTCATTGAGAGTTTCTTGAGCAAAACCCCCGGGTGCCCTCGGAGCGCCGGAGCTCAGACGCCACGGCACCATTATGAGGAAAAGACTGAATCTGTGAGCTTATGTGCAGTGACAACTGAAGGACTGTGTAGATCGATGACTCGTTTCATAATCCGAATGTTAATAGACATTTTGCACCTGTAACTCCTACAAAAAGTTACTGTGGCGGTACCATGCTAAAGTTTATATATGATAAAACTGATATAGTGCATGATAAAGTGAAAGAAGGAAATATTGTATTGATGATTTTTTTGACATGGCCCTTTTGATATGTATATAGTATTTGTATGTAATCTCAAATTAGCCAAAATATTTAGTAAATTAACATACAATAAAAGGAGTGAATGTGGTGTAAAACTTAATGAATGATGGGTATTAACTCTCGGCAGTCTGTTTTTTGTTTTTTTAGAACAAGGCCTGTTCATGGCTACAAATACAGACTCCATAGCAATGCATTCCATACATATAAACACACATACATGACACACACACACACACACACACACACACACACACACACACACATGCTGTGTGATGTCGGCTGTCTCCAGGGAGACCGTGCCTTGCTGTCATGCTACACTTCCCACAAATGGATTTTTAACCCCATTGCTCCCGCGGGATATTTGAGAAAAGGCTCTAAAACTAATAATTATGAGACCTCCTCTCTGAGAGCACATCTCTATTCATGGCTGCTTAGCCACTAAAGTCAGCAGTGAAGGACGCAGTCCGCTGTCTGTCAGACTTCTGATAGACTACAGATTATATTATACACACACACACACACACACGCGCGTGTGCACATATATAGACATAGGTAATGTTGTTGTTTTTCCCTGTGTATCACCAAACAGTGACTGTTTCTGAAAATTTTGTAAAGACATATTTTTGAAAGAATCGATATTCTAAATGCATGTTATTGATCTTATCGTGAATGATTCACGCTTGTATATGTTTTATTTCATTTTCTTTTTCATTGACCCTATGGTTGACTACAATGAATGTGGATCACAGCTGAGATCATTTGAGAGTTTAATGATAAATATTTCTGCTCATATTTTAAGTCATAGACTTCAGTATCTTCAATACTACGGTCTGTAATCAGCATTAACATGAGAACTGTACAATGGGTTAGCACACTTGCACTTCAGCAAAGCATGTTTCTGGCCTTAAAGGGAATAGTTCACCCAAAAAAGAAAATTAGTTGAAAATGCACTCATCCTCAGGATATCCAAGATGTAGTGTAGATGAGTTTGTTTCCTTCATCAGAACAGATTTGTAGAAATGTTGTATTACATCACTTGCTCACCAGTGGATCCTATGCAGTGAATGGGTGCCGTCAGAATGAGAGTCCAAACAGCTGATAATAACATCACTATAATCCACACCACTCCAGTCCTTCAATCAACATCTTATGAAGTGAAAAGTTGCATGTCGAAAACACCGTAGTTTATAATTCATAATAATTTGTCCTCCAGGGAAAAAGTCCATCTGTTGTCCTCTCTCATCAAGATCCACTGACATATTTGTTAAGTAATGATCTGGACTGTTTTCAGTTGTAAATGGTGCATATTTCTCTCCTGATTCGGGCAACACAACTTGTCTCTGGAGAAACAATATTAAGAATAGAGGACTTATTTGAATTGATTTAAAATCTCTTAAAGGGGTCATTGGATGCTAAATTCATTTTCCATGTTGTTTGAACATCAATGTGTCTTTTACAGTCTGCCGTTCCTTTGTTTCATCACGTCTTTCGTCTGTCTATTTTTGCAGTATTCATTTAGCCGTCTTTCATATACGGCTTCTCTCTCTCAGTTTTCATCACTCTCTCCTCTCCGCTCACCTTCCTCTTTCACTATCTCGCTCTTTCCTCTCGCACCTCCCTCTTATCTGTCCTCGTTTCTAATCAGGCGTGAAAACAGTTTGAAAATATCATATTGTTGCAAATACTGCAATTGAATCCTAATGGCATGCGGACATTAATAATGCATTGCGGGGCTGATTTCATTTGCCTTTATAATTAGACCAGGTAATGAAGCACTGTAAGGGCCAAACCAATTCACCATCTTCACGGGAGAGACAGGAACGAGAGAGGATGCTGGGATACGGCGAGGGGTCTCTTTAGATTGGGAACAGTTTTGCCCTCTCGTTTGGAGCGACGCTGTAATTAGATTAGTCTCACGTGCTCTTTAGCACATTAGGAGTGCAAAAACACACGCGTCTCAGAGCGACGGCTGGAGGAAATACGAGAGATGGAGAGAAAAATAGACCGTTTGTGTCGCACGGATCAGATGCAAAAGAGAAACGTGCTTGGAAATAGAGTTGGGGAAGCTAGTTGAAGTAGTTAACATGCACACATATAGTTATCTACACTAGTCAGAGTTAACATGCACACATATAGTTATCTACACTAGTCAGAGTTAACATGCACACATATAGTTATCTACACTAGTCAGAGTTAACATGCACACATATAGTTATCTACACTAGTCAGAGTTAACATGCACACATATAGTTAACATCACGCATATAGTTATCACACTAGTCAGAGTTAACATGCACGCATTAGTTACACACTGCAGAGTTAACATGCATATAGTTATCTACACTAGTCAGAGTTAACATGCACACATATAGTTATCTACACTAGTCAGAGTTAACATTAACATGCAGAGTTAACACATATAGTTATCTACACTAGTCAGAGTTAACATGCACACATATAGTTATCTACACTAGTCAGAGTTAACATGCACACATATAGTTATCTACACTAGTCAGAGTTAACATGCACACATATAGTTATCTACACTAGTCAGAGTTAACATGCACACATATAGTTATCTACACTAGTCAGAGTTAACATGCACACATATAGTTATCTACACTAGTCAGAGTTAACATACACATATAGTTATCTACACTAGTCAGAGTTAACATGCACACATATAGTTATCTACACTAGTCAGAGTTAACATGCACACATATAGTTATCTACACTAGTCAGAGTTAACATGCACACATATAGTTATCTACACTAGTCAGAGTTAACATGCACACATATAGTTATCTACACTAGTCAGAGTTAACATGCACACATATAGTTATCTACACTAGTCAGAGTTAACATGCACACATATAGTTATCTACACTAGTCAGAGTTAACATGCACACATATAGTTATCTACACTAGTCAGAGTTAACATGCACACATATAGTTATCTACACTAGTCAGAGTTAACATGCACACATATAGTTATCTACACTAGTCAGAGTTAACATGCACACATATAGTTATCTACACTAGTCAGAGTTAACATGCACACATATAGTTATCTACACTAGTCAGAGTTAACATGCACACATATAGTTATCTACACTAGTCAGAGTTAACATGCACACATATAGTTATCTACACTAGTCAGAGTTAACATGCACACATATAGTTATCTACACTAGTCAGAGTTAACATGCACACATATAGTTATCTACACTAGTCAGAGTTAACATGCACACATATAGTTATCTACACTAGTCAGAGTTAACATGCACACATATAGTTATCTACACTAGTCAGACGCAGGTGATATGAGTGGAGGGATGCTTTCTGGGAAATTCAGATAAATGATTCACTTATTCATTGATTTTTGATCCAGGGTTATTATTATTATAGTTAATTAAAACTCAAATTAAAACCATCAAATTTAACAAAAATGTATAAAAATATATAAAAACAACATTTCTTGTTTTAATTTAGTTTAACTTGATGTATTAAAATAACTAAAACTAAACTACTAAAAATGGCAACACAACAAATTACTAACGATAAAACTTTAACTAACGATAAAATAAAAACAGAAAATATAAAGATAAAAGCTGGTTTCAAATATTAATAAAAACTACAATAGTATCTTAATAACCTCAAATAACACTGGTTAAATATGTTTACAAATAATAATTATTGTGTTTTTGACTTATATACATTAGTTCTAGTTTTTGTATTAATGTAAATGTATCTGTTCAGTTCAAATCAGTGTTCTTTGAGTATTATTTATATGCTATTATAACATTTTCAGGTTTCATTTTAATATTAGAGGACGTTTTAGTAAATGTGCTATGTGCACTTTTGTAATTTTATATATTAGGTTTTTTATTTCTATTTTGTTTTCATTTATTTTATTTTCAGTTTTAGTGTTAGTAATTTTAGTATATCAATCTGAACAATCAGTATGTCTGTTTAATTTGTATTAAGTTTTAATAATAAATTGAATTCAGTATTAAACAAATTATTTTTTTAAATATTGATACTTTATTTTTAGCTTTATTTCAGTTAACAATATTATTAAAAAAATATATTGTATTTTAAGTAAACAAAAACAACACTGATGTATAGCACTGGGGTTCTCTCTAGTGACACCTGCAGTTAAAAAATAAAATAGCTATTTAAAATGAAAGTTTATTACTGAGATAAACTGAGTTTGTTTGATCATGTGATCTCATGTGACAGTTTAAAAAGATTTGACCTCTTTAAATAATTTCACTGCTTTTATTAGTAGATTGTTCAAGAGTTTTGCCTGTATTTTAACTACTTTGAATAATGGGTGATTTTAAAGTAGCTTCCCCAGCTCTATGATATGATATAATAATTAATAATAATAATAATTTGTTACATTTATATAGTGCTTTTCTAGGCACTCAAAGCGCTTTACATAGTAACGGGGGCATCTCCTCATCCACCACCAGTGTGCAGCATCCACCTGATGATGTGACGGCAGCCATAGTGCGCCAGAACACCCCCCACACACCAGCTTACTGGTGGAGAGGAGAGAGAGATGAAGTCAATCAGTGTATGGGGATGATTAGGAGGCCGTGATGGTCAGAGGCAATGGGGAAGTTTGTCCAGGATGCCGAGGTCACAACGCTACTCTTTTTTAATGACCACAGAGAGTCAAGACCTCGGTTTAACGTCTCATCCGAAGGACGGATATGATATGCATACGCTTGTTTTCTGGTAAAATCTCCTTCCTCTGACGGTCACAGCTTGCATTGAAGCCCTGACGCAAATGAAATGTCCTTCAGTGTGCAGACGCGTCTGTTTGCTTAAGTGTATTCCCATAAACGCGTCCTCGTGTGTGCTTCTCTATGCATGGCCGACTGTGGGAAGGAGAACACCTGGCCGTCCGCGTGTGTTTGCGAAGCTCTTGTTTGGTACCTGCCTCAGTCCATCTGTGCTTTGTGCTAACAGAGGTGACATCATCGGCCCAGATTCCCAGAATACCGTGGCTGCTGTTGCCGTAGCGACCAGCAAGGCAGCTCGTACTTCATTGCGCGAGTCACCATTACTTTGCCCCACGCGCTTCCCCTGATGACCAGACATCGCAGCTGCCATACACACTTAATTACCATGACAGGTGTGATAGATAACTGCACACCTCATCTGTTCAGAAAGTCCTGCCTCTGTTAACATACTCGCTCATCACTGTCCTCAAACACTGAGACACTTTACATAAACACGTCAGTTAATGACGTACATTATACTGCTTTAATGTGCTGAATAAAATATTCAACTCAGTATTCTTAAAGATGCAAATCATATTATTTAGTTTATTTTTAACTTAACAATTTATTAAGAAATATTGCAGGTATTTCTTTATTTTATTTTCCTGGAAATAATATTAAACACTGTATTTTTAAAAATGGAAATCATATTAGTTTGTTTATTTTTAACATGATAATTTATAAAAAAATATTGCAGGTATTCCACGTTATAAATACCATGTTAGCATTTTTTTGGGTCCATTTTGTACATAATTAATTCAAATTAAATATTTTAATTTACTTACATTTTATATACTTATATATTTAATTTATAATACATCTATTTAATAAAATAAAATAATACAATTATATATTAAATTATATAAAATATATATATATATGTATTTTTTTTATTTAGTTATAATAAATATAGTTAATAAAAATAAAATATTGTAATAAGAATATAAAGTATATACACATACACATTTTTTTAAATTGTTTATTTAATACATTTTCTTTTTTAAATGTAAATTATTTATATATATATATATGTGTGTGTGTGTGTGTGTGTGTGTATATATATATATATATATATATATATATATATTATAATAAATATTGTTAACACAGTTTTTTTTTTTAAATATGCTTTATACCTTATTTATTGTTTTATTATTTAAATTTTTCAACTTTTATTTTATAATATGGATTTTTTTTATTAATTTCTAATAAATACAGTTAATATTTTTTTAATAATGTAATATATAAAAAGTGTCAGAGCTTAATCCAAGCATATTTCTGAAAGTCAAAACGTTCACAAGACTCATAACAGGCATGACCTGACTGTCCTTGTCAATATAATGGCATGTGTATCATCAAGGTGTTAGCGTTGTATGATTCCATATCATCCGATATATAGTGTTTGACGTGTGATATGTGTTTGTCCAGTCACCCGTCTCTATCCACCATACAGAATGAGCTGTTTGAATGCAGCGCTTGTCATGTTTGACCACAGTATCGAGCTCTCGCGGCTCGGCTTGTAATAACAACAGCGCTAGTCGTGGCACGCCGGCCTTTTAAATCCATCTGAATGCAATAGTCTGTGAAATAGTCGTTCAATTCTTTTATTGCGTCTTATTTCTCAAGGTCGTTTAGGCCAGCCTCTCTGTCACAATTGGTTTGAGAGCCATTTCTTGGCTGATTAATGCGATTGTCTCGTTGAAACCGGTGCAGGCAGCACAACGACTACATCTCCTCCGGCCCGCTGCCCCGCCACTGTTTCACTGGATATCGTAACACCATATTAAATACGCTTGACGAGGCACTGTTGAGAAGAATAAACAAGGACTGTGTCATATCTAGATCTGTACGTGATGAGAACGTGTAGTTATCTTGTATATCTGTCAGGCATCGTGGATTTCAACAATGTTAATACAGTTTGTAGTGTTTCAGTATGTCAGAAATGTTCCCTTTTAATCCAGGTTCCTCTGGTTTATTAATGGATTATTAATGATTTTTGCTCTGTTTGCACACACACACACACACACACACACACACACACACACACACACACGAATGCACTCAGTATAATATTATAATGTTTATAAAGTATACGATATTGGATTTTTTTTTTATTATTTAATAATTTTTATATAACAATATACTATATATTATATACTATATATTATAAAATAATCATGTATATACTGTACATTTAGATATTTTTCTCTTTTTTAATTATGTTTTATACCTTATTTAATATTTAAATTTGATTACATTAAAAAGTATGGAAAATGTATATATGTTTTAATAAATATAGTTAATAAAAAAAATTTTTTAATAATGTAATTAATAATATAATGTATAAAATGTTTCAGAGCTTAATCCAAGAATATTTTTGAAAGTCAAAACATTATTTTAATATCCAATGTTCTTTTTTATTAAATGTATCAAATATTTTTGTATAATAGTTTTATATTTTCACATATTATTTTTATACATTGAATTAATAGGCTTTATATATTTTATATAATCAATTTAAATATAATAAAATAGATTTATTTATTGAAAAATGTTTTTCATTTAGTAATATATTTTAATTTGAAACATTTTGTCCCCTCCCCCCAAAAAATCGTACAAATATATTAGAATATATATAAAAAAATAAAGTGTCTGTCTCTATCCATCCATCCATCCATCCATCCATCCATCCATCCATCCATCCATCCATCCATCCATCCATCCATCCATCCATCCATCCATCCATCCATCCATCCATCCATCCATCCATCCATCCATCCATCCATCCATCCATCCATCCATCCATCCATCCATCCATCCATCCATCCATCCATCCATCCATCCATCCATCCATCCATCCATCCATCATGTACAAGTGCATACATTTATTCAGTGAATGCTTCATCAAAATAATTCAGACCTGTAACTTAACGATTCATTTGAAAAGATTTGAGTCATTTAATTTGGCCATTTCGATGCACATTTGCATTGACATAAAGTTAAAGTGCATAACAATAAAAGCCAGGTCTGCTGTGTGTAGCAGTGTAGCTGCTTTTTAATAAAGCTCTGCAACATGCTATTATGATAATAGCTACATTTGTTTTTGCTGTGCTTAGCACTAAAGTAATAACTATTTTCAACGTGGCACAACCCATTAATGCGGCTACAATCATCCCATCACTACAATTACTGCTCTATTCATTATCACTGAATGCGTTTGGATGGTTTGGTCCAAATCAGTTTCTGCTAGCGTTATCAGCATCTGTCGCTGTACTTGTAGCTGTCAGTCTGAAGGGAAAGAGCTGCGAGGAAGCCCAGGCCTGTTTGATTAGATGTGTTTGAAGGTTTTTGCCTGTAAGACAGCAGTTAGAGGAGCGAGAGAGAGAGAGAGAGGAGGAAAAGATGTGCACTTTCCATCACATGTGTCAGCAGTATGTTTGAAATGCATTAGCGCTAATAGCTGTGCCATTAGACGAGAGGAGAGGCACTCTGTGCTGAGAGAGACACTGCCGTCTTCCAGGCCATTTGCCATAATCATCATTCTGTAATCAATCAAGCCTTTCATCAGAAAACAAGACGCGTGCATTATTTTCAAGCAGTTCTTCTTTTGACATTGCATTCAAGAAATTCTCCCCACATGTGTTTAAATGTATTCGGACTTCATGTTTCTGCATATGAAGTCGCTCAGATGTAGTCTATTAAATCAGGAATCTGATTACAGTATGTACTGTATGTGTGACACAGTATTATATTTTTAAAGATTTGTTGGGAATAGCAGTGAAATCATAATTAGCTAGGTATAACTAGGTTTTTGCCTTTTTAATGAACACCTATTATTCTCCTTTTTATAAGATGTAATATAAGTCACATGTGTTCCCAGAATATGTCTGTGACGTTTCAGCTCAAAATACCCCACAGATCATTTATTATATCATTTTGAATATGCCTATTTTGAGTGGACGCTGTTTTAGTGCATGTCTCTTTAAATGCAAATGAGCTGTTGCTCCCCGCCCCCTTTTCCAGAATATGGCTGTGCCTTTACATCTCGTCTCGGATAATCTGCACATCTGTTTGGTTTTTATTATCATGTCTATTGCGCTGAAATCATGAGTTTTAAAGCCATACCAATTTAAACTTCTGATATACAGTTTTCTGAGCGCACAGAAAGCGGCTGTCACACAGCATTTGAGTACTAAACGAAGCTCTCTTTCATCTCGTATTGCACTTAAACTGTCAAATACACACAAGTTTATGCTAAAATCACACATAAAACAGTCGGTTATGTCTGAGAAGGTAAACAGCTGGGAAAGAAATTACATGCTTATATTAGATATGTGTATCAAGTAGGGGTGGAACGTTTCGCGGAGAGAAATCGAACCGTGCGGTTCTCCACACACGGTTCACCACGTTCTAGGACCGCGGTTCAACTTAAATCTGACAACTTGGCATTATGGTTTGTTATAAATAACACAGAAAAAAAACAGGGATTGGCTAATGTATGCTTCTGTTGATGGATGCGCATTCAGTCTTCCCAGTACATTACAACAACAGTGATGAGAAACCAACAAAGAGGACAAACCATTCACTCTTGTTCAATGCGAGCACGTATGCTGGAATATGTGCATTTATTCACAGGTGAGACCTGAACAGCATACGTTGATATCTGTGTTTAAAATAAGCTCATGTAAGCTTTGCCAGTTTACACATAAGAGCCAGAGGACGCGAGCTCGCGCGCAGTGAGAGGATCTATGCGTGCGCTCATCAGAAGTGCAAATATTACGCTCTCTCTGAAGTATTGTTTGAATGGAAAAATTCACTCAAAAATGATGTCAAAATCCTATACGCTGAACGTACAGTCTCAGTGCATTCTCTTAAAGTGACAGCACTTTCTTAATATTAATCAAACAGCAACAACAAAGAAATCACTCACTGCTCTTGATTGAATCACTTTTGTAACTTTAATAAAGATGAATCTTTAATGTATACAGTCAAATATACAATGCTGTTTTACATTTGATTATTTTATTCAATTTCTGTACCTAAAAACTAATGCTAACCCTCCTAAAAAAACTGAAAATCATTGTTGATTTCATTTGTATCTTTACTCTATTGTATTTATTTGTGCTGTTGCTTGAAATTGGATAGATTATTCTTATTTTCTTTATTTTATTTGACAGTATATATTTCCCTAAGCGTACCGAACCGTCCCGAAACCGTGACTCTAAAACTGTGATACAAACCGAACCGAACCTTAAAGTGACAGCAGTGTAATATACAGTACCTATACTGCTGTCTCCGCTGATAATATGACCCAAACAATGAAATAAAAACAGGAAATCACTCACTGCTCCGGACTGAATAACTTCTGCAGCTTTAATAAAAAGACATTTCTTATTTGAATGCTGCTTTTAAATGCTGTAGCGTGGAGATAAACGTGGTGGATTGTGTGCGACTCGCTCAGGGCGGGGTCTCTGATAATACAGCAGTGTCCGTCAACAATTGTGGGCGGGGCTTGTAAAATGTGTTGCTGTACAGTTGCTATGGTGTTCAATGCAATGCAACCATTTTTTGTTACACAAACTTGTGATTTATTATTTGATCAGGCTGCCTGTCTTACATTGTTTTTTTATGATTTATACTCCTAAATAAAGCACAGTGATAAGGTAACTGTACTACTATTTGACATTTGTGTCCCATTTAAAACAAGATAGTAGTATGTACTGCACAGTATGCTAGTGTTCCATTTCAGTCAGAATCATGTACACAACTCAATGTATTCGACAGTCATACGTGATCAGTAACTTTAGACGCCTGAGGGAAACACTTCTCACTCTTCTGTCATGTTCGTGTGGAGACGCTCTCTCCTCTGGAGGGTCAGTAACACAGACTGTGGTTCCATTATCTCTCCTGTGGAAATGTCTCATGCCTCCAGAAGCTCAACCTGCAGCTATAAAGACTTACAAAGAGTTCGACATCTGCATTTCACACCCGGCAGCAGATGGATTTCTTAGAAATACGGCTCTGTGAAAAAGTGCCTTAAACATTTAAGGAATTCTGTCATCACTTATCATCAAGTAGTTCCAAACCTGTATGAGTTTCTTTCTTCTGTTGAGCACAGAGGAAGATATTTGGAGGAATGTTGGTTACCAAACAGGTGATGGTAGCCATTGACTACGGGAAAAATACAATGGAAGTCAATGGCTACCGTCAACTTTTGGTCACTCATTGAGCTGAACTAGAGAATCGGATCAGTCTGATTCATGAACACATCATTTAGACCAGTCAGTTGATTCATTGGAAAGATTAGACTCAGAAATATGATTTCTTCATGTTCCTACATGGCTAGGTCTCTTGTTTAAATCTGATCCTCACACAAAGCTCTTTTATTGATTTAAAAGACTTTGTATGGACTATTTTATGCTGCTTTCATGTCCATTTTGTCCCCAATTGTAATTGCAACTATCTTCATGTGTTTCACTGAAAGTCATGTAGGTTTGGAACAACAATTGATGACGAAATTGTAATTTTTGTGAAGTTAATGCAGACAATGTGTAAAACTGTCTTTAAAAAACACGATTTAACACTGTGTTAGAGTATCAAGCTGACAGAAAATTAATAAATAGAGTAATAAAATGAGAAGGAAGTATGACAGCAAGAACAAATTCACAGCCACACACTCTGTGCTCAAGGACGTAAAAATGGAAGAGGTCCAGAATGGAGGTTGTTCTTATACATCTCTACTTTTAGCTTGATTAAAGGTCTTAAAGATGGCCCTCTAAGGCTGGTAATTATTCAATGGCTAATGGACCCCGGCACTTAGAGGGGCCGAGGAGAGAGAGAGCGGCTCTCGTTCCACTTTGAAGAGCCAATTATATCAAACACTGTTTTTATTATGGCAGAACTGCACTGCTTGGCTGCAGGGTAACTGTCGTACCGATCCGTGCCATTAGTGCTCAGAGAGATGGACGTACTGTACAGATACCAGAGCACACTGGGAAAATAGATATTCATATTCAGAGGTCATGTATATTATATTTACTTATTTATAAAATAATATTGTTTTTATATTTATCCAATTAAGAAATCAATTTAATGTATTTTATGAATTGTATTAAATAATACATGTATTTATTCTAGATATTGTTATTTCATTATATATTATTATATTTTAGTTATTTAATTTATTTAAAAAATGTTGGCAGACAAAATTAAGAGATCATTTATGGTATGTTAAATGTATTAATTTATTTAAATGTATTTAGTTTATACATATTGTTATTGTAGTATGTATTTTTATTTCTTATTTTATGTTATATTATTTTAAAAATGTTGGCTGATAAAATGAAGTGATAATGTATGTTATATGTTTTGTTTTGTTTGTTTATTGTACTCTAAATCAAGCATTTTATTTAAAAAACTTTGGCAGATAAAGTGAAATGATAATGTTACTAGTAATAAAACCATGGCTGCTATTACTTTATCACATTTGAATGCATTGCATTGTGGGATACAGCACACTGTGCATGTAGTAGGTCATCTGCAATGCACAAAGCAAATCTGCATACTGGGCACAGTGTGCATACTGCATACTGCTAAAATGGTGTAAGTAGTATGCTATTGTGAGCTGCGCTGTGAACAGCCTGAGATATATAAGTTCCTTTTTAATGATAAAATGATTCTTAATCTCGTCTCATACTTTCAGTCCAGCGCACATCAACATGCATGTCGTCTGCACGCTCTACCTCCAGTGGTTGCCTTGGTGACCCTCCAGCTTTTGTAATTTTAGCATCCTGATTGGAGTCGTCTCTGTAATTTACTGGAGTGTCTCTCCTCCAGGTAGAAACACTCAGGCTGCTTTAGCTCTCAGCCTCCTCTGCACTCCTGCAAACCACGTCTTCACTGAATATTCTGTCGCTTTTCTCCAGGAGCCATCACACGGTTGAGATGCGGTTAGCTTGTATCAAAGTCAAGGAGAAACAGAAAGGTCAAAGAGAAAGAAAGAGAGAAACTGACTTTATATGTGCACTGCATACTTTCAGTCCTAACTCTAGATCACTCGTCTTCACTTCTACTGTCTGCACTTTTACAACTACAGGTCACTTCAGCCAAAAACTGAAGAGCATTTCTTACTCTCTAGTTCTTTAGAAAACCTTCTGCATTGGATGTGAGGTATTTGTTCACTTAAATCATGCCGAAAAAACTCAATGTCATTGCATTAGATAACAAAATAGAGTATTAGTATCTGCTCGAATCGTAAAAACTTCGCATCTTCATATATTACAATGTCTTTGAAGTTCATCAGATTACCCATGAACATGATCCAATAAACCTTCAAGAATACAATATTTCTGCAGGAAAATCTACTTTTTCTCTTGGATTTCAACAACAGGTTTATCAATTCAAACCTAACAGACATCTTTATTGTGCAATGTTTTGCTTAAAAAATGTGAGGTTTGTGCTTTACTAACTAACTCTTTTCAGTACAGAATATTGTGTATTGTTACATCTAGACATTTTAAGTGTGACTTGAAGGAATAGTTGCCCAAACATTAAAAACTACCTGAAATTTTAATCACCCTCGGGTCAACCAACATTTAGATGAGTTTGTTTCTTCATTGAAACAGGGTCCGGTTGCATAAACAAGTCTTTAATAGTTAGTCCTGTAAAGATAGATTGGTCTTGTATTGGAAAAGTTAATCCCCGTTCACACTACAAGCAACACCCAACGATCCCATTCATTTTAATGGAAAGGTGGCGACAAGAGCAAAAGCAGTCGTTGGCGACCAATGGGGCGTGTCCAACGATGCGACAAAGTTCAGAATCCTTCAACTTTATGCAAATGAAGAGCAACATTCGGGAGCGACACCCAATAGGAAAGAAGACAGAGCTCATGTGATCGCTCTCCTCAGCTCAGCAGTGAGAGGCTGATCCTCGCTGTCATTATTCGTTTTTGTTTTTATGTACGGATTCAATTTATATTTATACTATATTTAGTCTTTTGCCTCAAATATTTGTATTTAGCAGCAAGAAAACTGATTTGCTGTCAACATGAGAACGTCCACTAGCGACCATCGCCAGCCCCTGTGGTGTGCAGCGTGAAAAGTCGCTGCTAGTGTGAACGCAGCTTATGACTGGTTACCACTCGGCAACTGCAAGTTGGTCAAACTAGTTCTTAAGATACATCTTAACATGGTGGCTAAGTTTATGCAACTGCATCAGATTTGTGGAAATGTAGCATTCCATAACGCTCACTAGTGGATCCTCTGCAGTGAATGGGTGCCGTCAGAATGAAAGTCCAAACATTTACATTTATGCATTTATCAGATGCTTTTATCCAAAGCGGCTTACAGTGCATTCAGGTTATACATTTTTTGTCAGTATGTGTGTTCCCTGGGAATTGAACCCACAACCTTTTGCGCTTCTTACGCAGTGCGCTACCACTGAGCCACAGGAACACTTGTTCAACAGCTGATTTATGAAAGTAATTTTTCATTTATAGATGAACTATAAGTGAGCAAATAGTTTTTGGGGCACCTGCGCTGTTTCTTTTTTACTTTAATCTCTAAAAGACCTTATAAAGATTGCTATAACTGCATTTCTTGATGAGATGAGAATCTAATGTGCTGCGAAGCATGTTCTCAGAAACGCTATT
Organism: Schizopygopsis malacanthus; assembly: GCA_027474115.1. Classification (NCBI taxonomy): domain Eukaryota; kingdom Metazoa; phylum Chordata; class Actinopteri; order Cypriniformes; family Cyprinidae; genus Schizopygopsis; species Schizopygopsis malacanthus. The sequence goes on from CM049877.1 coordinate 3,437,595, forward strand.
AGCCCCATGTATGTAATTGCTGTGCAGTTCTCGTCTTGGCGCCTGAGGTCTTGCCTTATTACTTGATTTGCATCCCTTGATACCGGCTTTAGTAACTGCCACTTACACCACATGTGCACTTTTTCGAGTCACTTTAGTAAGAAAGCATCCGCAGAGAACATAATTGTATATGATTGCGCAGTCTCTATAAATCGTATGAAAGTTCCCTGGCCGCGAGGATTTCGGACGGCCCGAATGAGGAGCTCAGGGGTTAAGGTATCTCTCTAAAGCCTCTCCATCGATCCCTCCCCAAATCGATAGCTCCCCAAATCCACCTCGCCACGCTCCAAAAGACAACAGCCAAACTCATCACACGCTAAATCCCCATGAAGGGCTTTCTCTCCGTCTGTGTCTGTGTCTGTGTGTGTCCAAGTCTGGCGGCGAGGTGAAAAGAGAAAAGTAGCTCTTTTGAAAATGGTAGAAATGGCACATATTCTCTCACGGACACAATCACAATTTGTTGATGAGATTTTTAAGACTTGCATCGGATTAAATGGTGCTGTTTGCGGAGTCATTTTGTCATAATTTGATAGTCACATGTTCAGATAAAGTAAAGCACCACATGTTGATCAAACATAATCTTCTGCTTCTTTTAGCATAAAGTCATTTGGAAAACAATCAGTAGTTTATTTCACAGCTAGTTAGTCCGTCGATGCAGCGTTGATTCAAGTACTGCAACAATTTAATGCATGTTTGAAAGTTGAGCTTAAAAGCAGGAAGTCTTGAGGGTTTTTCTTGCTTGCTTTTGCAAGAGAACATTGTGTTAATCAGGTGGAAAAATGAAGAATTGGGACCGGTTTTTCATGCAGCTTGAGCTTTTTTCTTTTGTTTATCATCCGGCGTCGTTCACGCTGAGGCAAATAACACAAAATTCACGCTTACTTCTGTGCCACACTAAAAACTAAACTGAAATGACTTATAATGAAACATAATGTATCTGTCATTGCTTATTTTATAGTCTCAGGTGTCTGAATCTTTATAGATGTTTTGTGTGGTTTTAGATCCTTTTAAAAGTGATTTTTGCTGAAAGAAGTTTTTTTTTTTATTCCAATATTTTTTTTACAGTGATGTTTGCTAAGAAGGCATCATTCAAAACTACCATTGCTTAAACTTTTTTTATTTAAAGCAGTAACCGTAACTATTTGTGCTACAGCTGATAAATCCCATTGATCTGTATTAAAAATAAATACTGTACAAATGTTTTTTTATCGTCGTATTCTTTACTAAATAATAGTTTTAAACTCTAATTCTTTTCTCTCTCTTTTTTAATGTATATATATTTTATTTTTATTGTTTCTTTTTTTATTTGATCATTTTTTAAGAAATGACAAATTTGTCATTATTTCTATATAATTTTATTATCTTCTCTGAGTAATTGTGTGAGATATGTTAAAATCCCAAATAAATAAATGTAAACAATTGAATTATTTTGATGTAGAAATGTAAAACTTTTTTAAATTTTGTATTTATGAGTACAAATTTTATTTACAACACAACTAAAATATATAAAAACCGAAATAACCTGCTTTATGTGCCATTCCTTTTTCATTTTAATGGTGTTTTTTTTCAATATAATTCGCACAATGTTTGGTTTTCTTTGTCTCTTGCTGGTAGAGTGTAACAACAGACAGCATTCAAGGGAAAACCTGTTTTGACAGCCATTTGAGCGACTGTCGTATGTATGTATATGTCCTTCGGATGAGACGTGAAACCGAGGTCTTGACTCTCTGTGGTCATTAAAATCCCAGGATGTCCTTCAAAAAGAGTAGAGGTGTAACCTCGGTGTCCTGGACAAACTTCCCCATTGTCCTCTGACCATCACGGCCTCCTAATCATCCCCATACACTGATTGACTTCATCTCTGTCTCCTCTCCACCAGTAAGCTGGTGTGTGGGGGGTGTTCTGGCGCACTATGGCTGCCGTCACATCATCAGGTGGATGCTGCACACTGGTGGTGGATGAGGAGATGCCCCCGTTACTATGTAAAGCACTTTGAGTGCCTAGAAAAGCACTATATAAATGTAACAAATTATTATTATTATTATAAATATGTTTGTGCTTGTATAACAGATAACCATTTCATCACCCCTTCAATATTGCTGGACGTTTTTAGCACATTCACATTTTTCATATATCCCTGGGAATTATTAACTGCCATTTGCATGGTGTGTGTGTGTGTGTGTGTGTGTGTGTGTGTGTGTGTGTGTGTGTGTGTGTGTGTGTGTGTGTGTGTGTGTGTGTGTGTGTGTGTGTGTGTGTGTGTGTGTGTGTGTGTGTGTGTGTGTGTGTGTGTGCGTGGTGCGTGTGTGTGCGTGCGATGATGTGGTTATGTGTAGTTTATGCGTATGTATATTAAATGAGCTATAAGCGCATCTGGACTGACATGCATCCATATATTTCTCTCTCTCTCTCGGTGTCCTTGACTCGATGTGAATCCTCTCTAAAAGGTTGCCTGTGATTTGGATGTTGTCTGCAGATTTTATGGACATCGCTGTGTTTTGATGGAAATGATTACGGGGTCGCAAATTACAGGGTTATGACGGCAGCGGCTGATTGTTGATTGGCCACTCTCAGGACGGCTCTGAAGAGGGCCGGGGCTCTTTGGCTCTCTCCTGGAAAAGCGCTCATTTAAACACATTTTTAAATAAGATAGAAAGACGGGAAAATGAACAAATGTAGGGCAAGATGTGCTAAAATAGTGAAGGAAGATGCATTTAGTGTGAAATGCATCAGTGCTCTTAATGCTGTTGTGATCTGTTTATTAGATGATTGTTAAAGATGGCATCAAAAATATATTAATTGAATTCATTATTACATTCTTTTACTTTTTTATTGTTTCCCTCAAACTACTTTTTTTTCATTTTTTTAATTGTTTGTTGAAATGTAACATTTGCCAAAATGTTTTATAATTAATAATTAAGAAATAAAAAACTAAAAATTATATAATAATATTTGTTATTATTCATTGTGTTTTTAAAAAGCTTTTTTATAAAGATTCTGATATTATTAAGTTAATGACTGAGATTGGCTTTATTAGATGTATTTTTGAAAGATGAAGATATTTTATTTAAAAGTAATTTATTTTGCATCTGTATTTTTCCACACTCAAAGTTAATTGGTTGCTGTTTTGGCACATTTGTTATTAATAAGAAAATTGTTATCTGCTATTAGTACGATTATTTAGTAAATAAAACATTTTGGAAAAAATTGAACCTAGTTGTTATGATTAATGCGTATTAATGCTGTGGACCATAATTAGAGTTAGTGATTTGAACAAACCCATAACCCTAATTATTGTTCTATTTACACAAATGATTTCTCAAAATGTGTTAAATGCAAACACACCTGTGATTTCTGCTAAATCCCACTGAAGGAGGGACTTGATCTGTATCTCGAGAACAGAATATCATAGATGCGTGTGGGGGATTTTTGATATCGGTCTTTGTTCGTTAAAACACTCTTATCCAGATCAGTTTAAGCTTGTCGCAGTGTGTGTGTGTGTGTTGCTGTGAATCGTGCTGTTATCTCAGGCGGTGTGTGTCCATGCCGTGTTATGATTTTATCTGCTGCTAGACACAGACTCCTCAATGGAGCCCTTTCACAGAACAATAGACAACCGCATTACCCACAATGCAACAGGCCCTTCCCTCATCTTATCGGAGGATGGGAATATTCACAGAGCGACCGTGCTGCCTGCTGCTCCAACGATCTGACAGCCAATAGAAAAGCCACAAAAGGAGAGAAATTAGGAGGAAATAAGGTGTAAGAAAAACAGGTTATGAAAGAGAAAGGCGGAGAGATCCATAAAAGGATTTTAAATGAAGAATGACACAGCGATACAGCATTTGACACTCATTATAACGCCATTTTACAGCACACCTAATATTTTCAGAATAATACAATCTAGTGCCTTTCACACAAAAGTGTATGCAAAAGTAAATTAGTAAAAAAACGGGGGGGGGGGGGGGGATTAAAAGTTGAAATTGTATATATATATATTTATTTGACTGGTATATATATATATACATGTTTTTTACTATGCTATCATGTTTTTGTGTTTTATTCTGTTAGTTAGTATTTTTTTGTCTCTAATCAAAATAACCAGTTTGATTAAAATTAATTGGAATGCACAATGAAAAAACTTGTTTTTTTTAAATAAATAAATAAATGGAAGTATCTGTTTTTGCTAATTAACTCTTCATATATATATATATATATATATATAATTGATAACTATAGTAATAAGTAATATAATCAAGTTCCCTACATAAAATGTAAATATAGTCTATAACTTTGTTTAATATCTGTACATTTGTTTGAATACATTGATTAGAGTGCATTATTAATAAAGTAATATAACCACCCTCCCTACCTAACTTTGTTTAGATGGTGTAAGGTGTGTATTAACTTCTATAATAACACTAATTATACATGTATTTGAATAAATGATTTATAATAAATAATATACCACCTTCTCTACATAAAGAGTAGTGTATTTAATTTGATTTGTATAATTATAATAGTAATATTGATATACATTTATTTAAATGAATGAATAATAGATGTATTTGAATTGCGCTGATCTTCACCGGCACACTGATGTGTTACGCAGGGCAGTTAACATTGACTGCATCCAGATTTGCGCTCCTTATGTTTTATCTACATGATATTAGTTTTTTGCCAGTAAAATGAACATCTGCACACTGCTCGAACGCTCAGTAATTGTTTAAAGTCCTGGGTTTGGGGCCGTATGCTAATAAGGAGCCGGACCCTCGGGTCCCTCGGGTCCCTCACACACGTCTGCATTTCATACCAAACTCAAATTGATCATATTTATTTTCTTAACAAATGTAGTTTTCTAGAGTCTAGATGTATTGTGCACAATATAGGTGTATGTTACTTGTTTTATTGCTCCTTTATCAAATGATTATTCTCAGCCTCTTCTTCTACTGCTGATGTATTGGTAAGGGAAAATAATATTAACCAGCTATAACTATTCATGTTCCAGTCAACTGCTTTATTTCCCACTCAATTATTTAGAAACACCTCAAATTATAGATGGACTGGGAATGCTTGTCTGATTGTCTATATAGTTTTCATTTATTTGTCACCTAATGTGAAGAAATGGAATTGCAAAACGAATCCATTAAAAATGATTTCTAAACAGGCTTCCTGGACAGTATGTGTAATAAATACTGATTATTTCACATAATTAAACTGACATAACCTGGAAGACCAAGCAGGATATTGATAACTGGTTTACTTGCTGCTTAATTTCTTCAGTGTTTTTGAGGTGCTAACCTGGTTAACTTGACCAAGTCTAGTGAAGACTAGTGCTAGGAATATTACTGTTACAAACAAATGAATGAATAATTACTTGAAATAAAACCAACACTGAGTGAAATAACTCAGTTATATCTGTAGATTATCTAACTGTATTATCACTGTATTTGTTAATAATTTGAATGAACGTTTTTACTATTTCCAGCTTTGTTTAACAGTTTATTACTCTATGTTACCAATAACAACCCTGCTAGACACTTTCAGTTTGTGATTGATTTTGAAGATGCATCTTCACACCACCCAGAAGCAATAATATTTGGATAATATTTCTTGCTCCGCTTCTGAATCTTTTGCTCCCTGATTGAAATCCAATCAATGTTTGACAGACAAACTCAAATCTAGGTGAATATCCCGTTTCACTGGGAAATCCAGTGTGCAGTGTGTGTTTTAAAGATCGTCTGAGTGTGTGTGAGTGTGTGCTGTAATTATACACTAATTAGTGTGTGTCTGGAGGAGATACGGGCTCCGTTCTAAGCTGTCTCCGTGGATAACACCGAGATCGTTTGTAATTTAAATGTCAAAGTGTCTGAGGCTGCTGTGAATGTATGTGGATGGAGATGATGAAATGAGTCGAGCTGTATTCAAAAGAGCCTTTGAAAGATGAAAGATGTGTTCGTTTGAGTCCGTGTGTATTAATTGATACTGAGTAGGTATTAATTGATAAACAGCAGCTTGTAATTTGTGGTTTGTTGCAGGTGTCAGATCATTATGGTAACGTTTGCACTGGAGAACAAGCATACTGTTTTCTGCATAGTGTGCAGTATATACTGCATACTGTCTACTAGCGTTTTAAAAGTAGAATATCAGTATTATTTATGTAAAATCAAATGTTTTATGATATTTTATATGTGTCTACATATTTCTATTTCATCTATTTACACTGTAGACTGATCAAATAATTATATTAGACTTGTTTTAATTCAGCAGGATATTTTACATTATTTTAAATGCTTTTTACATCTCAAGTTATTTTTTAAATGTACAATACTGTGTTCCTGTGGCTCAGTGGTAGAGCATTGTGTTAGCAGCACAAAGGTTGTGGGTTCGAATCCCAGGGAACACACATACTGATAAAAAATGTATAACCTGAATGCACTGTAAGTCGCTTTGGATAAAAGCATCTGATAAATGCATTAAAATGTCAAATCTTCAAAGTTTGATCAGACTTTGATCTAATAATTTCAGAGAAGAGCATGGATATTTTTTTAATTCAGCAGGATATTTTACATCTTGTTTTAAATCTATTTACATTTTCTTTTATGTTTTTGTAAAAAAAAAAACGTGAAATGTCGTAGCTCAGCAGTTTGATCAAATAATTATATTAAAACATTTCTGGAAATAGCATGCTTTATAATTCAGTGATATATTTTGCATTAAATATCTTTCCATTTTTTTGTATAAAATGTCTTTACTCTGAAGTCTGGTCAAATTAGAATATTAGACACGTCTACAAATGACATACGTGTTTAATTCAGCAAAACATGACGTTATTTTAAATATATGTTTACATAATGAATTTTTACTTTTAAAATGAACTCTTCAAAGTCTGATGAAATAATTATATTATATAGCATGCTTTTTTAAATACAGCAAGATATTTTACGTTATTTTTGAATTGAAAAATGTCACTTTCAAATCGTATGAAATAATGACTCCAGAATAAGAACATCATTAAAACAAGTGCATTGCATCATTGGATACAGTCTTCCATGTGCTCTAGTTGTGTACTACACATGTTAGTGAGTGTGTTAATCAGTTTGACTGTATAATGTAGTATTCTGCTGATTAATACAGTACATCTCCCCATGCTGGTAGATAAAATCACTGGTCATCCGTTACAGCATGAAACAAGCAGCTTAACTCGTTATGAAAGTTAATTCTGTCATTACTTGCCCTCCCTGGTGTTTTCCAGACCTGTATGATATTCTTTCTCCTGAGGAAAACCGAGTTTTAGGGTTTCTGACAGGAACAACATGGGGGCGACTAAACGATGACAGAATTTTTACATCTGTATGACCCACCTGTCGAATCGGAGAGCGAGAGGAATGACAAGAGGGTGAAACACGGTGAAATGAAAGGACAAATCAGCATTATTATGGATGCTTGTTTCTATAGCAACAGAAGCTGACCGCCAGCAGCATGCCTGTAATCGCAGACGAGGAGCGCTGAATGGAAACTGTTGATATTTCATTCGTTTGTTTGTTTTAATTGTTTTTTTGACTGATGTAATTTTACTACGTTTGACTTGCACGCAGCCAAGCTGCACGCGCTTTGGCAGGACAAATGCACACACTGAGAAATGGGTTTGCTGCTTGTTCGGTCTAGTTAATTAAAATGAGTAAATGCAACACAATTCTTCAGCATTTTGTCACAATTGTATTTTATACAATCAATGTAAATTAGTCAAATGGAGGCTTATTCAAGCCATTTGCATTTCTGTTTCACAATGGCTGTAGCACATTGGAATTGATTTGTGGTGTTTTCTAAACTAACATCATCCATGCTTGTTCTTTCATTTAATATTCTGCTAAGTTTAAATTCGATTTGATATTTCTTGTTATATGCCAGAACACTATAGATAGGCCTCTGTATGAATGTGTGTTTATTGTGGAAATAGTGCAGATGAGAAACAGACCGAGAGAGAACAGATGATCCCGGGAAGGATCCCAGGAACACTTACCGTACTCGCTTAGACTGATTCCTAACTTATATTCTGCTTTTGGTGTTGATTATAATATTTAATGTAGAATCAAGGAACCATTTCCGGATGAATCGATATCGGGTGAGATATTGAGGGAATGCTATAACCAGTCTGTTTCGGTCCGTATTATACTTTAATATTATAATATTTATATATTTTTGAAAGTAATGAATATAATACATCTGAATGTAATACATATTAATTAAATGTTAAAATATATAATACAAATATTATGATCAAGCTGTTTCTGTTCAGTCTGCATTATAATTTAGTAGTATAGTATATTTAAAAAAACAATTAAGATAATATAATTAGATTTAATATAATCAAAGGAATATGTCAATTATTATTTATTATTGTAATATTAAATAATAGATAATCATGTATAAAATGTAATTGAATGTAATTTTTCCAATTAGTTGGGACAGACTTACAAAATCATAATAATTCAGCATGGGTTTCCCAAACAGTGTGATGTATAAATATCTTGTTGTAAATATATGATTTTCTGATTATTTGGGGTTTAAATATGACCCGGAGAAAGTAAATGCTATGACATCTTAGTAATATGATTATATTGTTTTAATTTAGATTTTTCAATTACATTTTATTTTTTTCTGTTTTCATTTTGATTTTAGTTAACGTTTTAGTAATTTTGGTGCTTGTTTTGTCATCGCTATTATTATTTTTTTAATATGTCTATAGTTTTTAGGATTTCAACTTTCTAAATTAAATGATAAATTTTGCTTTGGCAGCTAGCTGAATGAAAATACATTTACATTTATTTAATTTCAGTTAATGTATATTTTATTTCAAGTAATAATTTTTTTATAGGTTTATATTTAGATAATGTTAAAAACCCTGAATTAAATACAATGGATTAACATACTTACTATGGTACAGTACAGCAGTGTGCAAAGAACATGATAATACTCTCATACCTGTTTCTTGCTATTATATATTATATTATATTAGTATGAGAGCCTTTAACATTATGCCAGTGTCTGTAGTCCATTGTTAGTGTTAGCGACAGGTGTGTTAGTGTGTCTGTTGAGCACAGGTGTGTGAGGACAGAGCGCTTGTGCTGAGCCTGCTGCACGACTGTAAGATCACTGTTCACATGTTTAGAGTTCTCTCTCACACACACACACGCACAAACTCACACACACACACACACACACACACACAGACACAGACACACACACACACACACACACACAGACACACACACACACACACACACACACCACACACACAAACACACACACACACACACACACACACACACAGACACACACACACACACACACACACACACACACACACACACACACACAGACAGACACACACACACACACACACACACACACACACACACACACACAGACACACACACACACACACACACACACACACACACACACACACACACACACACACACACACACACACACACACACACACACACATACACACACACACACACACACACACACACACACACACACACACACACACACACACACACACACACACACACACACACACACACACACACACACACACACACACACACACTGCAGCCCACTGGCTCATTAGAGACCCAAACTCCGCCAGAGGAATTGTCTCTGCAGAGAACTTCTATTAATAGTCTACTGTCTCTCCTCTCCTCCTATAAATGTGGACATTTGAATTTGGAAATGGAAAAGGCACCTGTTTTTCTCGAATGACATTGGCGGCAGAAGTGTTGTGCATTTGGACGTTTTGTGGAAAGGATCTTTATGAGGGAAGCGAGACCCGGAGGGGCCGGAAGAGAGGTTTGGAGAGGAGAGGAGAGGAGAGGGCGGGAGGTCATCGCTCACGACTGACTGGCTTTCTGATTTGAAGGAATGGAACTTTCTCTCGCTCTATTTCTGTCTTTATCAGTTCATTTCCTGACAGAGTCCCGGGAGACGCTGGTGTGAGCCGGTGCTGTGTGTGTGTGTGTGTGTGTGTGTGTGTGCAGGGCTGTGTAGATTTGTCAGCGTTTTCGACCGCTGCCTTGTGACCAGCTCAGGCGCTGTTGTTGTCACTGTGGTGTTGGCGTCTGGTTTGTTTGGATTGGCACTGTAGAGAGAGATGGGAATAGAACTGGCATGGACCGAGAACCAGAGAGAAACCGGCTATTTTGGAATCACATACTAGCATACTACTCATTCTGTTTCTGTAGTATGCATGCTGCTTTTCATTATTTTATTCATAGAATACTTTGATAACCTACATGAACAACTACATGTTCAGTGACATTTCCATATGAAATAAAATCAGCTCAATTTGAGCTTCTTTTGGTTATTGGTTTAACTTCTTTGGTTAGTTACTGATAACAGTTAATATTATTATCAACATAAAAAAAACATTTAATATTAATATTTTGTGGAAATTAAGAAATTTTTCAGGATTCTTTGATGGATATTAAGTTAAAAGAACAGCATTTATTTGAAATAGTGATTTTTTAGATAGTGAACATTATAAATGTCTTTACTGTCACTTTTGATCTATTTAATACTTCCTTTCTGAATAAATGTAATTCATTAGAAAACTTATTTATGTATTTTTATTATTAGTCCTGCTTCCATTTTCATAGTACACGTTTTGTCCCTTGCCTAATATATTATTTGTATATTATTTCAAAAGTTATGTATGTTTAATATTGATTAACAGTATTAGGCCTATTTTTATATGAAATGTATGTATTTATTTTATTTTTTATATTACTCCTGTTTCTATTTTCTCACAATATGTAATTTTTTTCATCTTTAATGCTAAATGCAAATGCAGTGTCTCTGTATTTATGATATGTATATTGCCAAATGAATGAATTGTGAGTATAGGCTGGTTTCACACTTCAGCTAAACATCTGTATACATGATTAAGATAATGGAGTGATGTTAGGGTGAGTGTTGATGATATAATGATGAGTATATAACATTGAATCAGAAGATTGATATGATCATCTGGTCAGAACTTATGGCAGGTGAGGTTTCGTGTCGTGTCAGTGAGTTATTATTTTAAAAGAAGGATCAGTGTTTCTGCTTTGTGAGCAGATGTCTAATTCAGCAGCAAATCTCTAATTCAACAAACAAAACAGACATTGTGTGTGTGACGGTGAATACAAAAACACAACAGACAGCATCACAACAAATGACAATTACCGTCTCACGACAGCGCCCTCAGGACAGGCCTGTAATTTCATTATTGCTTTATTTTCTTGGGAAACTAATGAGCTAATAAGGATTTTTTTTGGTCTCACATGAAAACTATAATGCAGAAGGCAGGAAAATCAAAAGGACATGAGCTGGAAAGTTATTAATGTTTCTCAAGGCAATCATTTTTACATAAATGTTTACATCACTAATATTTGTGTTTTGTTTTATTTTAGGAAAATGACATCCAGTACTACGACTCCAAAGCCGACTCGGATGTTGTAAGTGACAGATATTTCTATTTGTTCTGTGCTCTTTCAAATGAAAACTCTTCATATGTGTGCTGTGGTCTGGAGTAGTTTCTTGTCTGTTCTTTATTTAATATGCCCAAATATTATTAGTGTTTTTCCTCCGATCTTTAAGAAGAAATTAGAGTTAGGCCACAAATACCATGTAACATACGGCTTCATCTATTATTATTTCAAAAGTTATGCGTGTTCAATATTGATTAACATTATATTTATATTTTATTTAATATTTTAATAATATTGTATTTATTTGTTTGTTTTTATTTATAATGTATTACGTAATTTAATTGTATGTAGTATTATTATTATTATATGAAAAGTAATAAAAAACTATTATATAAAATAAGTAATTCTAGTTATATAAGTATTATATAATATATGATGGTATACTAATCCGCTAAGGTAAGTATTTTGATTTAATATCTATATATATATATATATATATATATATATACACAGTACATATATAAGTGTGTAAGTGTTTTTATTTCATATTTAACAATACGCTTGTTTAGTTTCCTTACATAAGTCATTGTGTCAGTTTAAAGCTCATCGATGAATTGTAAAAGAAACATCAATGATTTTAGGAGAACTATGAGACAAAGTTGATTCTTGAGTGTTTTGAGTTATGAAAGAGCCGCCTTTGAGTAAATTCTGCTCTGCGACGCCGTATTTTTATGTGTTATATACTCAGTAACAATCTTTGGATTGTATAAGTGAAAGGTTGATTTATCAGCGTGCAGAAGGACGCGGTTATATCAGGCCGGATGAAAAGAGGAGGAATGGAGGTACGATGAGAGAGAGGAGGAACAGTAGTGCACGAGAAGTCATAAATCAGAGAGGGATTTTGTGCGGTAGAAGCGCGGCAGGCATGTGATTAATGATTGGCCGCTTTAGGGGCTGTCGACGTCTCTAATTGGAGGACATCACTCATCATTAAAAGGGCCAAGGGGACGGCGGCCCACCGACACCCTCGTGACACCTGCTGGCCCGAGAAACACGGGTCAGAAAGTGTGCTGATCTCGATTCCTTCACACACACGACTGCAGACGCACACCTGCACATCTCCAGAAACACTCCAAACAATAGTGCAGCTTCTGTGTTCATGCCATTGTGTATGTATTGTACAACTTCAGAAACACTAAAATATTTACAAATCCATAAAAGCTTTGTTCGTCTTCGGAACACAATTTAAGATATTTTGGATGAGAACCGGGTGACTGTCCCATTGACTGCCAAGTAAATTACACTGTCAAGGTCCAGAAAAGTATGAAAAGCATCGCCAGGATACTCCATCTGCCATCAGTGGTTCAATCGTAACTCATGAAGCGATGAGAATACTTTTTGAATAACATTTAGGCACCGTAACTCCTCTGTGTCAGCGTAGCGCCATTTTGGAGATCATCCCCTGGATGCATAATACGTAGTCTTCTGTATCAGCCTTGCCACAAGGGTGCGCTGTTTGCATTCAAATCAGAGCGTAAATCGACGAAGAAGACACATCCCTGTGTCATTACAGAAGCATTTTACCTCCCGGTTCTCATCCAAAATATCTTAAAGGGGTCCTATTATGCTCTTTTACAAAGTTTAGATTTTGTTTTGGGGGTGTACTTGAACATGCTCTCATGCTCGGTGGTTCGAAAATCGCATTATTTTTCACATTATTTACATTATTACAATACCTCTCTCCCCGGCCTGACACAAACGACTCGATTAGTTCCGGGTTTGATGAAGACCCGCCTCCCAAAAAATGAAATGTGTTGTGATTGGTTAGCTGTCCCAGTGCGTTGTGATTGGCGCACAGCTTAGACCGCGTTTCAGTACTATCTCACCCATACCCCTTAGGTTTCGATTTTGAAACGTGCAGAGCTCCCTTTGTATCTCCCTTTGGAGTGGACTTTGAGATTTGTAACTTTGTAGATAGTTTTATGCCCAAACATGCACACTATACACTGACTAACATTCAAAAAGGGAAAAAGCAGAATAGGACCCCTTTAAATTGTGTTCCGAAGACGAACAAAGCTTTTACGTGTTTTACAAGTGAAAAATGACAAAATTATCATTTTGGGGAGGAGTATCCCTTTAATTTATTAATTTATTTCTTTTTTGTAATTAAAAAATTAATTTGTATAATAATAATTATTATTATAATTTATTTTATTGCGATTTGTCTGTGAATTTGTACATATTGTACATAATAAGTATTTATATTTTCAAGATATTGATATTGATTCAGTGTCGATTAAATGCTTCATTTATGAATATCTATGAGTACAAATGCAAACAGAGGAGTTGCAGTTCCAAGAAGAAGTGTTTTAGTCGCAAAGTCGATGAGAGCTGGCAGTGGAAATCAGCTCCATCAGCCCAAGCCGAGCTTTCTCTTTTTAACATCACAGTCTTCTCCATCCATTTCGCTCGGCAAACCGTGGCACGGTGCCATTCCATTCCCTCCCACTCTCCTCCTCTTCTATGCTGTTTTGCGATGGCCCTTTGGAGCTTTGCTCTCGTCCACCTACAGCAGGAAAGATCTGCTCTTTTCCCTGGTCTAGAAGTTGTACTCTTCAGTCCTGCAGGCAGATCTCCATCTCGGGCCGTTCTGATGATGTTGACTCTTCCTCACACCTACCGAGGAAACCTTTGGCTTGATGTCTCGCAGGAAACCTTTTTAAGATGCTTCAGATACTTTACAACAGGAAAATGCAAACATACACTATATTGCCAAAAGTATTGGGTGGGTCACCCCCTTCTAATGAACAGGTTTGACTACTTTAGTAATTTCCATGAGTACTAATCTTAATGTTTAAGCATATAATGATATTCTAGGGAATTGTGTGCTTCTAATTTTAATGTTGCGTTATGCATACTATTTCACAAACTAGATTTAGATAGTAAGAAAATCTGCTCTTTGTGCAGGGTTTAGAAAATATGAGGATGCCATTTTTATTTCTAAAAGTCATTATTAGGGTTATTATTTTGCTAAATTTGGACTGTGACTCACGCACACTAACACTCTCAAAAGGCAAAAATGAAAGCGGCGTGTAATTTTGTTTATGATTAAAATGAACCCTTGAAAGATAAAGGTGCGATTAAGAGAGTCCTCAAAATATCATTTTTGGCCCTCTCAACCTTTAATTAAACCTTCAAAACGGGGTGATAAAATGAACAAATGAGGTAATGAATGGAGTTAAACAGGTGGTGTATGGATGGGGGAAATGAACCAATCACTCCGTCCTGTGTGGATTTTGAGCTCCTAATTAGAAGCCGTCTTGGGTAATTATGACTGGGCTTGACTGATGCTAAAAACACTCCAGTTAAGGATAGTCAGGTGGAAGAATAAACAAATAAAGGACACCGAGCTGAGATCCCCTCAAAGATGACTTTTCCAAATCAGTTTCCTGAAACGTGTCTAAATGAGCAGAAAATGGGATGTAATTGTGTGTGCCGGTGATGTGTTGCCTTGAAAAGCGCAGAAGTGTTTGTTATCAGGGTGGTGCGGTCATTTATAGCTTTCCTTCAGTTTAATATCTCGGTTTAACAAGCAGACTGCAGGAGTTTGGAGTGATTTTATACATCAGATCAAAATGAACTTTTGTGTACATCATTTAAAAACGTTCCTAGGTTTATTATAAAGAATTAATCCGTGCATTAAAGAAATTCACTGTTTGTTTTTATGTTAATGCAATGCAACTTCTTCCACTTCTGAAGCATCTTTTTCTTTTCTATTCAATATACTGTTGCAGCCAGAAATGTCACGTTACTGAAGTAAAATTCGTTGCAAATGTCATTTTCATGTTGACTTTGGCGTACTACAATTTCTGCGGTATGCAGTATGTACGTTGAATGCCATGCGAAAATGTTTATGCATGGAAAAGCAACATGACCTTCTGCATTTTTCAGAATATGTAGTGCAAAACTAGAGCTCACTGAGCTGAATACTGTATCTCACAATGCAATGTCCTCCATTTGACCTTTTCCAGTGTGACGAAAGAACCGTAAGTAATAACAGCCACCATTTATAACATCATCTTGACCCATTGTTTGATCCCAATGCCAAATGTTAAGACATATTTACACAAAACTGAACTGAAAATGTGAAATCCATTTTAGATGAACCTTTGGTTAATACAAGATCATGACAACAGTCTTGCGGAGTAATGTTTGCAACATTTATCATTGCATATTTAATACTATTTTGTGTTCTATTTTTAAAAATAGCTTAACCCTAGTATTGCAATATAAACCCAGCTGCTGTATTTAAAGGAATAGAAATGCTCACCAATGGATCCTCTGCAGTGAATGGGTGCCGTCAGAATGAGAGTCCAAACAGCTGATAAAAACATCACAATAATCCTCACCACTCCAGTCCTTCAGTTAACATCTTGAGAAGTCAAAGATCTGCATGTATAAGAAACAAATCCAATATTTAAGCGTTTCATCTGTAAACCATTGCTTCTGGCTAAAATACAAGTCCATAATCCATAATAACTCTTCCTCCAGTGAAAGGTCCTTCCCTTGTTCTTCTCTTAAGTCAGGATTTTATCAGCTGTTTTGACTCATTCTGACGGCACCCATTCACTGCAGAGGATCCAGTTGTGAGCAAGTGATGTAATACAAGATTTTTCCTTGTATTATATTACTGTTCTGTTATAAGTCTGTTCCCATGAAGAAATAAACTCGTCTACATTTTGGATGGTCTGAAAATGAGTACGTTTTCATTTTTGGATAAAGTATTGTTTTAAGTTTCTCTACACAGTATAAGTATTTGAAAACTGCTGTTTGAATAAGTGTTAAATCATGTTAGTTCAGGTTAGCTTTAATCATGAACTACTAAAATGTCTGATTATTAATGCTCTGAATCAAGTATGGAGCCAAAACATTATTAGTTATGAGCTAGTCATGAGTAAAGTCAATGCACCGTGTCATTTCAAATGATTTGCAAGGAAAACTGAAAGAAGTCTCCATGTTCGGCTCAACAACAGTTTATAATTGCATTTTAATAGACAATTAAAGGCAGGCCATAAATCAGCACTCACACTTGGCAGGAGGCTTGAATTTAATTTTGAGGAAAACCCCCAAAAAACAAACAGTGTTTACTACGTCAACCCCAATTAACCCATGCCTCTCTATTACTGTACACCGCACTTCACCCTGCGAGGAAGACAAGGGTGTTTGATTGTGAGATGAAGAATCAAAGACAAAGATTAATGAAGCACAGTGCGTGGAAAATGATTGAATAATGACAATTATTGAAGAAAAGGTCAGACTGAAGATCAAAGATGACAGAAATCGCCGTATTCTGCCTTATTTTGCATGTTTAATCAAATTTTGTGCAAAAATGTCTTGTGCTTGAAATAATGAAAGGAATATGAATCATGATTATCATTTCAGGTTTGTTTGTCACACTGATTATAAGTTGAGCACATTGCATTGTGAGATACTGGTGATATCCTCTTTTATAGCATATTAGAATGATTTCTGAATCATGTGACTGAAGACTGGAGTAATGATGCTGCATTCAGCTTTGATCATGGGAATAAATAACATTTGAATATATATTCAAATAGAAAAAACATGATTTTAATAATATTGTACAATATTACAATTTTTACTGTGTTTTGGATCAAATAAATGCAGTCTTGGTGAGCAGAAAATACTTTTCAAAATCATAAAAAAATCCTAATTATTCATAACTTCTGTCCTGCAATGTACAAAATATATACATAGTGCAAAACTAGTATGGAAGTACAGCATTCTGACTAAATGCAGTTTATGCTTATTTCTTATGCTTAGCATACAATAATGAGGTATTTAATAAATGCAAACCGTTAAAATCCAGTGACCCTGACATTTTTATTTATTTTTTGCTGGCTTGATACTTTCACTGAAGTTCTTTCAAAGCCAGACTTTTTGAGTCGAATTTTGATTCGAGATGCATTAAAATGCTAATTAGCTGGCTGTGTGGCGGCTCAAGTAGAGGGTAGAGCGGCCGCCGTTCGCCAATCATTGTGCTGATTTATTGACTGGGTTAATCGCCTGAAGAACTTCAATGCGAAAGCGATAGCCATCACCGACGCTAATTGATTTTCTGCAATTTACGAACACTTTGATACCTGCTGTTGTATTGTGTCGTGGATGAATAGACTGGCGATGTATTAAGGCTTTTCCTCCAAAGAGCCGCCACCTTTGAGTTGTGGAGGCAGGATTACCTCTGTCATGTCTGTGTAATTAGTGTTTGTCTAATTAATCATGGATGCGTGTGTGTGTCCAAGTGATTTTCTTCACAAAGGTTTGCTGTGTGTCAATCAATGCATTTGGTGTGTGTGTGTGTGTGTGTGTGTGTGTGTGTGTGTGCGTGTGCGTGTGTGTGTGCGTGTGCGCGTGTGTGTGTGCGCTGATGTTGTGTGTGTGTGTGTGTGTGTGTGCGCTGATGGTGTGTGTGTGTGCGCTGATGGTGTGTGTGTGTGCGCTGATGTGTGTGTGTGTGTGTGTGTGTGTGTGTGTGTGTGTGTGTGTGTGTGTGTGTGTGTGTGTGTGTGTGTGTGTGTGTGTGTGTGTGTGTGTGCGCTGATGTTGTGTGTGTGTGTGTGTGTGTGTGTGTGTGTGTGTGTGTGTGTGTGTGCTGATGTGTGTGTGTGTGTGTGTGTGTGTGTGTGTGTGTGTGTGTGTGTGTGTGTGTGTGTGTGTGTGTGTGTGTGTGTGTGTGTGTGTGCTGATGTTGTGTGTGTGTGCTGATTTTTGTCTGCTTCTTTTTGTTGCAGCCGGA